>QYAP01000211.1:0-58064 GCA_003988905.1 Hymenotorrendiella dingleyae
ACGCTCAAAAATGAGGCCATTCAAACCCCCTCCACCATGCTTTCCAAGCGTGCCACGAATATCGTTCTCACATTACCCGTTTGTTCAGTATGCTGGCTGACTTATGATTTATTAAACAATAATATATATATATAATAAATAAAACGTAAATTAGAGTAAAAAATATAATTATTATTTAAAATAATAAAAATAGAAAAAGGCTTTTATAAGCCTTTATAAATAAATATTAACGATATATATATCTTAGACTTATATATTCTTAATAGTATCTTATATATATATATTTAAAAAATTCATTAAAATATTGAAATATATTATATTATATTTAAATTTAATTTAAATAATTTTAAATTTAAATTCAATTTATTCGATTTATAAATATCTTAAATTAATTAAATTATCTTGAATTTTTATTATTATATTAAAATCTTAACTCTAACTTTTATTAATAATTAAAATTAAATATTAAATAGAAATATAAATCTATTTATAATTAAACTTTATAAATATATTATTTAAAGAATTAGAAATTTAATAAAAAATATATAATAAGGTTACTTATACTATTTTATATAATAAAAAGATAATCTAATTAATATTTCTAATACTTTAAACTCTAATTTAGATCTTTTCGATTAAAAAGAAGATAATATATAATAGAATTTAAGTTAATAATTAGAAATAATAAATTATTTACCGAAAAGACTTAAATACATTAAAGAAAAATGGCTTATTAATACTAATTTAATAATTATATTAAATTCAATTATTAAATATATAATTTAAATTCGAATAATTATTATAATTCTAAGATTCTAAAATAATACCATTAAAATATAGCCTAGATTTTATTAATATTAATACCCTTAAAGTTACTTTTCTTTTTATTTAAAGAAGATATCGAGGTTATATATAAGTCTTTATAATAATAATTAAATAAATAGATTCATATATTAATATACCTTTCTTTAATATTATTTAATAGATATATATTAACTTTTCTTTATATATATAATATTTCAATTATATTAAAATTAATTAAAGCTTTTATCCAATAAAAAAACATACAAATATAGAAAACCTTATATAATCCGAAACTATAAGATTAATAATCTAATTAAAATTATAGCCTTAATAGAATTCATAAACTCGAATCTATAAAAACCTTTAAAAATAGAAATTAAGATCATTTAAATAAAAACTTTTTTAACTATAAATTCTAAGGCAATTATAATATTAAACTTAGCGTAATAATGTTAAGCTTAATATTATTAGAATATATATAAATTTAAATAAATAAAAAAAGCGAAGCCTTAAAATTAATATTAAATAAAATATCTTTATAATATTTTAATATATTATTCTTAAAGAATTATTTTATTAAAAATTATGGTTATTTTAGTTTATTTTAATATTAGGGTTTAAATTTTAATAAAATAAATGTTCTTTCTTTCGTTTAAATCCCTTATTTATTTCTTTTTACCTTATAAACTCTTACCTAAAAAAAATTCCTATTTAAATAATCTCGATCTCTTAGGTAAAAGGCTTTGCGAAAAGCCTTTCATCTAGTAAGATTATAAGATTAGTGAGGTCAAGAATCACTTTCAAGAAAATGATGCGATCGGCCCCTTGGCAGCATCGAGGCCGATCACGTGATACGATAGAAACGTGACATAGGTTCAAGCTCTTCCAAGGCTGCCGGCAACAATCATGCCTTGCAAATCTTAATGTAAGATGAGTCAGATCGATAATATCAGTATATCAGGACCCTGGTCGCCCATCGGCAGAAGATATAAGCTTGGTTGAACCAAGCTCTTTTCAGGAGACGAGGCAGACTAGACTTGACAGCATTAAAATGGGATTCTTGCCCCCTCAATACAAATTTAAAATCTCCAGCGTCACTTCAATTTCTTTGCCAGCACTTCTAGAGCACTGATAAGCCGAGCTGCGAGACCTCCAATACTTGGCCGGCTAGCCCTTGCATCGGTCGCTACCATCTGGCCCATCTCCAGGTAACAATGGCTAGAAGTAAGATATAATCCACGTGGTGGTATATTATTATACGGCAATGGACTAAAAGGCCACCATTTATAATTTATATACCTAAAAGGCCACCATTTTTTGTAAGTTGACTAAAAGGCCACTATTTATTTTATGACTAAAAAGCCACCATTTTTGATGTAACTAAAAGGCTACCATCTATTTGAAATTACAACTGAATTCCATGATTTGATTTCCAGTTGATAGCTGAATTAATTCTGTATCGATTGATAATATGTTTATAGAGGTTGGGGTGGAGATAAGTGCGCAGGAGAGCGTAGAAGAGTAGGCATTTACAGGAGGCTCGGGATTGAGGGGCCGAGTCAGGTGCTAGAGCTTGGGCCACCTGCCGAACCTGCATATTGAGCCTCGACGTCTGACGATCGACCTATCTACCTACCTACCTACAGCGTCGCATTCTACAGAGTCGCATTGTATGGCATCGCATATTCGCAACCAGATCGTATTCAATTAATGGCGTCATGGGTGGTAGGTAGGAAGGTTGGACATCGGACGTCGGACGTCGTCGTCGTCGAGGCTCAATATGCAGGTTTGGCAGGAACAGGTGGCCCGGGCTCGAGCACATGACCTACCCCCTCTCCCGAGCTCCTGTGAATGCCTCCTCTTGCGCGCGCTCTTACGCCACCTCCTGTCAACCAAACCTCTTGAAACCTATACTTATCGATACAGAATTGACTTGGCTATCGCCTGGAAGTTAAATTGTGCGATTTGACTGCAGTTTAAATAAATGGTGGCCTTTTAGACACATAAAAGTAATGGCCTTTTAGTCTCAGAATAAATGGTGGTCTTTTAGTCAATTTACAAAAAATGGTGGCCTTTTAGGTAGATAAATTATAAATGGTGGCCTTTTAGTCAATTGCCGATTATTATATGATCATGATAGAAGAGTTCAAGCTTACCCATTTACCCCTCACTGTGTGCTCAAGAGGCCCAGCGTAAGCCTTAGCCGTTCACACTGAGCGAACGAATCGCACCCTGCGACTCACACCGGCCGGTATTTTGATTCGTCTTACAGTATCACCGTTTTGGTGTGGCAAAGCCCAATATTCCGCGCAGAGGCGGTGAGATGAGCCGTTCCACAATTGCGAGCGCTGCGCTGCATGATGCTTCCCAGTGTCGAGTTGTATGTTTACAAAGCGTTGCCTGGGGCTTGCCGCTTCCCGTCTTCAGGGGAGGCTTTCGTAATCACGTGATAGAGCCCGACGACTGCAGGTAAGCTGCAGGTTCGCCAACAAACCAAGCTCTTACATGACAAGGGGAGCAGTAGCCTAGGTCTTAAGCTTTCCAAAAGCTGTGGTGGTACCTGACGTCCCGAGGGCTCCGCTGGGCAGGGCTGGCTTTATATCACGTGTTTTTGTTTTTGTTTTGCAGGTGTTCCGGTCGCCGTATTTTCCCTCCAAACAAACCGAACAAACCGAACACCTCTGCGCGGGGGCAAGACTTCAAGACAGAGCCTTGATAGGAATTGCCCTTCTCAACAAATATACCTTTTCGTCATATTTTCAATATGCGATCAACGTCTTCTCTCAATTATTCCCACCAACCGCTGCAATTCGCGGCTCGTAAAGATGTGGTGCCTAGCAGACCCCTCCATGCCCCTCTACTTGCGGACCGGATCAACACCCAGAAGGTGAGGTACTTGCAGCTTCAATGACGCCACAATAAGCCAGGAACCCCGCGCGTCCGAGTTTCCTTCCGAAATGCTGCAGCGTTACTCGAACTGCCTCATTCAGGCTAGCTGCTACTCAATCTAACCTGTTTTCATACCGCGAGGCGGCCTGCCCCACCCTTCCCGAGCCTCTTTATCATAAACCCCTCACCCACCAAGCTTTCTTTGTCTATCTCTCAGATCAGTTGCAGCTATATACCAATTGCCAAGATGCAGTTCACGAATATTCTGGCAAGCTTCATTGGAGCTGCGAGTGCTCTCCATATCGGAAGAAGAGAGAATAGCTATCTGAGTGGGAGACAGGCATTGCCTTACCCCGACTTCTACTTTGACCAAATCATAGATCACTTTCCCAACAAAGACGCGTATAAGCCTCATCCAAATGGAACTTTCAGCCAGAGATGGGTCTATGACGATACTTACTACCAGGCTGGCGGTCCTGTTTATCTCTACATTAGTGGCGAGGCAACAATCGAAGAGAGATTGCCTAACCTTGAAACTGGCAGTAAGTGAAACTCCCAACGATGATTGAATTTCCGCTTACACCAGTGTAGTTATCCAGATCTTGATGCAAGCAACCAATGGCCTTGGAATAATTCTTGAAGATCGTTATTATGGTGACAGCTTTCCATACAACGATAGCTCCACCGATCATTTGGCATTTTTGACCACCGAGCAGAGTTCGCGTCCTCTCAAACCTCTTCTATCTTTAACTAACCATTTAAAGCGATTGCCGACAATGCGTATTTTGCTTCTCACGTTCAAATACCTGGTCTTAACTTGACAGCCCCTGGTACCCCTTGGATTCTGTATGGGGGTAGCTTGGCTGGTGCCGAAACTGCATTCTCCATAGTCGCCCACGGAGACGTTCTTTTCGGTGGTATTGCAGCAAGTGCACCCGTTGAACTACAATTGGCATACCCTGATTGGTAAGATTTGAATTGTTCTCTATTTTGATGATCGTCACTGACCTCGATCCTTCAGGTATGCACCAATCCAGAAATATGCCCCTCAAGATTGCGTCTCCAGAATCAACGGAATTGTTGCCAAAATCGACTCGCTCACTGATTCAAATAACACAAAAGCAATCAAAGAATTGAAGACAATTTTTGGCCTTCAGGACTTGGAGGACATCAGAGATTTCGCTATGACCATTGCCTTTCCAAGTAAGACTTACCACGTGATTAATGAGAGATATTTATTAACTGTCTTCTCTTCAGTCGGAGGCCCAATGGATTACCCCACGAGCACGTGGCAAGAACTCAACTGGTATCCCGCCTACAGTGCTCCGGATTTCTTCGACTTTTGCAGCAATGTTACCAACGTCAACACCCCAGCAAATATCACTGCTATTGATTATGCTCTTGCGAAATACACTAATGGCGAGCCGTGGACCGGCCTCGGCAACTACGCTACCTATTTCAAAGCAAATTTTATTCCGCTTTGTACCACTGGTGATATCAACAGTTCGTTGAATGGATGCTTCGGAACTCAGAATCGTTGGTACTACCGTCCACCTTCTAGGCCACCTACTAACAATACGCTAGAAACGTTTTATGCGGATCCTACAAGTACCTTCGACCGCTCGTATCTGTATTCTAGTAGGTTCCCCAGTCGTTGATGGGATGCAGCTGCTAATCAAAACAGCCTGCACGGAACTAGCAGTATATCAAGTTGCGCCTAAGTCGGGACCATCATTGATCATGAACGTCTTGCAAATAGACTACACGTGAGAGCCCCTTTCCTAATCATGGCCTCAATCTCACACAACGTCTAGTCAACAATGGTGCACCTGGGCCTTCCCACCAGGAGAATACAACTCCATTCCTGCCACTCCCAATCTCAACGCGTTCAATGGCTACGGCGGTTTCAACATCTCAGCTGACCGTCTAGCATTTATTGATGGCGGTACGTCACCCCCGATTTCTCTTTCACTCCGCCTCTCACATTGACGCATCTTTACTAATACCATACTAGAAGCCGATCCTTGGCTGGATGTATGCTACCACTCGACCTACGCCCCAGCACGCGAGTCCTCGGACCTGCATCCGGAGTACCTAATCACCGGTGCCGGGCACCATTGGGACAGTTACGGAATTCTTGATATCCCAGCCGAGCCCCTTTTCATTCAGCAAGCTCACTATTGGGAGATCAGAACGGTGCAGAGGTGGCTGAAGACGTTCCCGGATTGGAAGCCTAGTGCTGCGGGGTACAAAGGGTTTCGATGATCGGTCCTTAACAGCTGGAAAAAGCTTTGGTTGGGACGAGAGGGTAACGAGACATACTTTTAATTCTTAATTATATAATTATTAGAGAATCCCAATGAGTGTCTAGGATACAAAAGTTTGTTCCAAAAGGGGCAAGCCGTCTGATATCGCGTTCACTTCTTATCTAACCAGACCAACCTGCGTTGTACGATGACGAAATGCGCCTCCTTTACACAAATAAGCTGCGTTGTTGGGAGGGAAAATTTCAAGTCTGGACTCTCGAGTTCTATTTCAAGTAACATTAGTCCTGCATCTGCAATTATGCTTTGAGTAAAAAACAAGTCAACTTCTCGCAATCTAGCCGGAGGCCGAGACACGTGACGACTCGCTAGAACTCAGAGAACGATGTGATTAATCTGTAATCATAAGCAGAGGGGATGTTAAGCTTTGGAAGTGTGGAGCCCCACCCTAGTTTTAACTTTGTGTTATGACCTTGAATTGCAGATTTATTGAAGCTTACCTTCTTCTAACTTTGAGGGTCCGGGGGAGGGTCTAGGGGGAACCGATAAAAAAGTGTATTTATTTACCAAGGTCTATTAATAAAAGAGGATACGAGCTCGATACTTTTTATTGAGCGGTGTAAAAACGACCGCACATTATGGAGTTTTAAGCTAGTGGAGGACGAGTAAGCCTCGGTACATAAGCCAATCAGCTATAATTTATATACCTCGCCCCTAGGGGGTCGATCATGTGACCCAGGGCCTCTCAGCTAGGTAATTCACAGGATAGCGTTCCTGGGATAAGCTAAAGCAATGAAAGAACGTGGCTTGCCAGAACCTCTCAATATCATATTACGACCACATGCTACTAGCAGCAAGGAAGAGAGCTAAATCCCCTATCCCTCGGTCCACGCCGCCGAGATCTTCTGCTGCTCCTCATTCATCACGCTCATGGAAACATCCTTCCAAGCCTCCATATCGACCTCTCTGTCTCCCAACATCTTCTTAAGCATCCCATACGTCTCAGCTCCCAGCGGCAATCGCAACGGCAATTCTCTCTTTCCCTTATTTAAAATAGCATTAACCACAATCTTTGCAACGATGTTGGGATCGGCGCACATAGCCTCAAATTGAGCAGGATTATGTAGCAGCCAATCTTCAAGTTGTCTTGATGGGCAGCTCGGGTCCGAATAGGCTGGGTGTGGGGGTGTGCTTTTCAGACTGGATTTCATGTATTCCGTTTTCATTGCGCCGGGCTCGAGGATGAGGAAGTTGATGTTGAAGGAGGGGGGCATTTCTTTAGCGAGACTTTCGGTGAAACCTTCAATGGCGAATTTGCTACTCGAGTTAGCCAGCTAATACTCTCTCTTATACCAGAATCCAATCAGGGTGCAAACCTCGCATGGTAAAAAGCATTCCCAGGAAACGCAATCTGACCACCCAAACTCCCCACTTGTACAATTAATCCTCCTTTGCCTTCGCGCATCACTCTCACGGCTTCCCGACTTACATTCACCACGCCCCAGAAATCAACCTCCAGAACTCGTCGGGCATCTTCGTCGCTGATGGCTTCGGTGTCGCCGGCGTGAGTGTACCCCGCGTTGTTAATCACCACATCCACATGTCCGAATTTCTGGACTGCTTTGGCGAAGACAGTCTTGACGTCGTCCATTTTGGTGACATCTAGGATAAGAGTGAGCAGCTTTGGTGACGGCGGGAGGTAGCTGAGTGAGGAAGTAGAGCGGGCGGTTGCGACGAGGGTGTGTCCTGCCTCGAGGATTGCTTTGCTAAAAGAACCACCCAGGCCTCTTGGAGAGCAACCGGTTACTGGAGTTGTTGTCAGACAATGTAGACTTTTGGAATTGTAAGGAACATGTAGGACGTACCAAGCCACACTGTATCCTTGGGGAGCTGATTGATTGAAGTCGCCATTTTGCTTTGGTTGTTTGTAATAAATTTATTGACGGGCCAATTGATATTGTAGAGTAGAAGTCCAATGCAGAGGCTCGATGCTTTGGGAATGATGCTCTGAATTAATCCTCAAACTTCAAAATTCACCCCTTTACATATACCCAAACCTCGCTTGTCTCTGTCCGAAAATCGGCCGAACCCCATAGTAAGCAACAAACACCAAGCACCCCACCTCTCCAATAAAAAATCAGGCTGCCATAAATCCCCCCTTTTGATACCCGAGACGTCGTCATAATGTGTTACGATGATTCGTAACCACTACAACTTCGCCTGCGACTAGAACAAACAATTGGTTGTGATTTGCTCTCGCGACGGTCTTTATGCACGATGTTAATCTGATCCGGCGATAAGAATACCCGGAATTTAGATCCGGCTTCTTGCGTTTCGGCAGTTTGTTGATGGTGGGAAGTTAAGCCGTATTATTTCGGTTGTTTATTTCACGGACGTAGAGAGAACTTTGCTCGCAGTTAGTGGGGTTGAATCTCGCTTGGGGCATGGGGGCTGGTGGGGGGAACACTTTCAAAGTTAAGGGTGTTCAAGTCAATTCTGAGGACATTTTTTGATAATATTTGTAATCTTTTGCTTTAATTATACATTTTTAGCACTTATTTGTCTTCATCATGCAAGTACCAAATACTTCACGATGCCCTCATTCAGTTGGATATTTCGTGGAAAGTGGGCGGTTCGAACGAGCTAGGGACGAAATACCCGAGAGTTAAACTGCTGCCTAGATGACAAGCCAGAGCCCCAGTGTCTCAAATTTACTAGAAGAATGACCCAGTTATGTTAATCCTTTCTCTAGCCATCGCCATGTCTTACAGTCAACATTTAGAAGGTAAGGGAACACGTAACTCTTATCGAAGTAGTTCTGTCTATTTCCGCAGGACAGATCAAACCCTAACATCCTCTGGAATCTCCATGTTTCAACTCGAAATCAAACCTCTCAGCACTCGTCAACAGAGATAATTACCCGTGCTTTTCAACCCCACCAGTACCTCTCAATTTTCTCAAGCTCCTGCTGATCCACAGCTAAAGCTTTCTCGGCGAGGTGTTTCCTTGAAGGACTTGGCAAGCCATCATTATTCGATTTTGCATCTGGAAAGAAAATCTCTAGACTTGAACATTTGCTGGTTAATGTTGAGAGTGAGGTCTCAGAGTTATAGGCTGAGCTGTATTGACCCGTGTCTTTCATGTTGCTTTTTTCGGATTCGGTGCTATGTTGAGAGTTAGGTAATGGGCCTTTGGGTAGTGACTGTGCTGTTGTGGTTAGAAAATCGTCTGATGAACCCTGCTCGGATTTCACTATCGGTGCGCTCTTTGGAATCAGGTCTCTGGTTTTCTCCTGTCGGCAGAGAGGCTCATCACAGCCACGTCTCGTGCTCCGAAGAACCTCTACTTGGATGGGAGTTTCAACATCGAACAAAAAGAGCGGTACGTTTCTCTTCTCTTCAATGGGTAGTACTGGCGGAAAGAAGCCATTCCCACGAGGGAGTGAGGGTACCAGCATGCCTGAACAGTCAAGACATTCGTGATAACTCCAGACGTTTCTTGCTTCAGCCGGATCTTCCGCTGCAAACTGCTTATTGAACCTGCTCCATATCGACTTCTCGGGAGTGAAATCTTCTTCGTGGGTCGTGCTGTGTCTGCACTGGAAGTGAGTCGAAACTGTCCGAGAACGCGAAAGGATTTCTGTTGTGGTGATGTTCATATTGGGTGAAAATTTGTCCAGGTCCGTATTTCTGGCGATTTAGTATTGTAAATGTGGCTTTTAAGAAGTTCTCGGGGTTCTTTGGGGTCTTTATAAGTCTTATGTCGTTTTCTGGGGCACAATAAAGCGAGACAAGTTCATTGTTTCTTAGCGAGTGATTCAACAAATAACTTGAAGATTTGACGTGGCCTGTCCTTTGTTAGGTTGAAAGACTCCTCGTTTCGCTGCTTCTCAAAGCTTGTCGTCTGAGTGAGGTATGTCGGGACCAGAAATACAGTATTAGTTTTTTTTAACAACACTTTCCGGTTGGGGTGAGTAATTTAAACGCACTATCGTCTCTGTGATTGGCGCAACCTGTGAAAATGCGAGAATAGAAAGGTCGAAAGGCAATGTGACTGCGTATCAGTGAATTATTCCCCACACGAATGGGACTTCACCATGCCCCCCTTTTCATTCACGGCTACGGATAGGCTTTCCCGCGACTTCCTAGGGCAAACTCCTCACGGTGATTAGAACCAAATTGCATTCAAAGGAAGTTTATCCTTCGAAGAATAGCTTACAACCTGTCAGACCAAACACTTCTCTTTTTCCACTGGATTCTCCCATTTCTCACGTCACGTGGTAGCGAATGGCCATCTGCCACTTTCACTTCGTTTCAAATGCATTAGGGATAGTTATTTAGATATACTATGATACTAATGCTGGACTGAGGAGAAGAATCAAAGACGAGGTAGACTACCTATACCAGACGAATGTACAACTTCTCTTGTATGGTCACGTGAACTTCCTGCCAAACTTCGTATTTAGGCCCTAGGCTTTTCCTATTTTTCACCTTGCTATATGCTAAGACAAGAAAATCAGTCGCCGTTTATTTATTCATATATAGAAGTGTACACGTAAAAAGATGCGGGAGCTCCAAATGTAGCAATTATCGGACTTGATGGGTCTAAATCCGATACTCTATCACGGTCATGTGCCAATCCTGTTCGTATAGGCTATGGGCTGCTCAGCCACTCCCAACCCACCAGAACCCATGTTTTCTCATCGGCCCCCAATCTTAGGGACCAATGTCCTTCAAGCCGCAAGTATATTTGGGGCCCACCTGACAGTTGCCTAACCTCACCGACCAGCATGACTATTTCCGAGCGATCCTCTTCAATATACCTAGAGCCTAGAGCTAGATCGAAGATTTACTATACAATTCATACTTTCTCTTTCTCCTGGTTGCCTGTCATAGAACCTTTCGTACTCTGTTGCCGCCCACGAATTGCGACATTCAAACATGGCGGCCGACGAAAAAGATGTCGACTCACCTTCAAGGCGTCAATCACTTTGGGTACAAGCGATCACCCAGCTCGATGAGCCATCGAAATCCATTCTTGGTGAATTGGAAAATGACGGATGTAATACTGGAAAATTGCTCGCGGACGTACACACCGAGGTTGAGCGATGCAAGAAGAAACAATGGCACATTTACACGACGAAGAAGGGCCGACGTATATTCGTACGAGATGTTTTCAAACGTATCACTGGCTTCTTGGAAAAGATGACAAGTATAGGCGACACTGTTGCACAATACGACCCGACTCATTTATCCCTTCCTTGGGTGTTGACGAGGTTTCTGTTGATCGCAGCGGTCAGCGACATCAACAGCTTTGGGGCTATGTTAGAGAGCGTAGCAATGGTGACGGATGTTGTGGCGAGTTATGCAGTCATCGAGGAAATATTCTTACAACCTGGCTCGCCTTCATACACCGAGATCGAAAAGTCACTTAGGGGATTGTATGCAGAAATTTTGACATACATGTGCAAAGCGAAAAGCTACTTTCGCCGAAATACGTTGATTAGGATCGGCATCAGTGTCCTGGAAGTAGAGAACGACTCTACAAAATTTATCCAGCATATAGCCAATGCAGAAGATAAGGTGCAGAAATGGGTGCACACCAGGACGACGAAGCACGTTTTCGACATAGATGTTCGAACTGGGATCATGAACGAATCATTTTCGCAGCTTAAAGCCTCTGCTGATGAAAATTCAGGCAAACTTCAAACGCTGCTTCTTGAGATGGAAAAACCAATTTGCAGGATGGCGGATCAGCTAGAGGCTATGCAGTGTGGTCTTGAAGAGGACGAAAGAGCAAAAATCATCCGATGGATCTCGAGTCTGGGATCAAATTTCGAGCAGAACCATCGACATATTTCGGGTACCAGACTTGATAAATCAGCTCAATGGCTAATTGATACGAAAAATTTCCAGGCATGGATGGACTGCAGCTCATGTTCCGTGCTGTGGCTGCACGGTGGAGCTGGGTTTGGGAAAAGCGTCCTTGTCTCTCTCGTGGTCGACATTATGCTTCAAGAACGCCACGAAAATCCCGACGCAGCTCACCTTGCCTACTTTTACTGCACCAGGGACACAGCAGATCCAAAGCGTGCTCAACCTGTTGAGATCCTTAAGTCAATCATCCGCCAATTATCTTGTCGAAGTTTTCGACTTCCAATCAGAAAACCCGTTATGGACAAATGGTATGCTCGTGTCGAGGCTGATTCAGACGCTCAGCTGGATATCGATGAATGCGTGGAGGTACTTCTGGAGCTGACGTGTAATAATCCGGCAGTGATTTGCATTGATGCCCTCGATGAGTGCGATATCGCCACCAGAAGACAGTTGCTAGAGGCAATTGGAAGACTGATTGCAAGCTCTAAGCAAATTGTCAAGATCTTTGTCTCTAGCCGGAGAGAAGATGACTTTTTACACTATTTTGAACTCTGGGAATCATTGCAAATTTCAGCCGCAGACAATCGTGAGGATATCATGAATTTCGTGGACCATGAACTTATGAAGAGTTCTGAAAATCACACCCTATTAGGCGGAGAGGCTCCTCCGGATCTTGTGAAAGAAATCAGAGACACTCTTTTGGATAAAGCAGACGGCATGTTCCGATTTTGTGCAGCCTCCCTCCAAAGTCTGTGCGACCCAATGAAAATGGTCGAGGAAGATATACGAGAAGCTCTTCGTACCCTCCCCAAAGAACTAGAGGATGTTTATGAGATCATTTCAACACAAATTTAACGACGCTCACCAGCAAGTAAAAGCCTAGCAGAAAATACCATTAGATGGTTGCTCTGCAGCAAGCAACCGCTGCCGTGCCAGGAACTAATCACGGCGATTCTATCAGATTCAAAAACGCAGAGAGCGATTATTACGAAAGAGAAGATTGTCAGCATTTGTTGTAATTTCATCAAAATCGATGAAGAAATGGGGATATTCAGGTTCGTACACTTATCAGTACGAGAGTATCTGGAGAAAAGGGCAGATTATGAAATGGCGTTGAATCACAGGACCGTGGCCATTGCCTGCCTTCAAACCTGCTCTACAGTTGCCAAACCGAAACGAAGAGGCACTTTGGATAGCTTTCATAAGACCACATTCTATGATTATGCGCAAGTGTATTGGCCAAGTCATTGTGAAAGCGCTCAGCAATACCGACGCACGGAACCTCTCGAGACTCTTTTTCGCGCCTTCCTTTGTGGGGGTAAATGGCCCACCAAGAAGTTTTCGGATTGGGTTGCGCAATGGCACCGATCTTGGGAGTTTATGGGACTTGACGTACGATCCGAATCAAATCTTTTCAATCGATTGCGGTGTTGCTTCAGTTTATATGGGTACGATAACCCTGTGTTCATAGCTTGTGCTTATGGATTTGTTGAGATTGTTGAAGACAGACGACAAGCTGGACTAGGTTATATGGAGTCTACTACCAAAAATGGCCAAGGTAGAGACCTATACGGGATTGCAGTTCGTTACGGCCAAAAGGAAACTGTGAACCTCCTACGAGACACTACAGAAAAAGACAGTCTTGCGGCAAGGCAATCTGCACTTCTGGCAGCCGTTTCTCTTGGAGAATTGCACGAGGTTGCCAATTTAATGAAAAACAACTCGAATTTGGCCTTAACAGATGAAATCATGAATGCGGCTGCACGAGATTGCGATGTTAGCATGATGAAGCTCCTTTCTGAGGAGCATTTAGAATTTACTGCGAACGAACAGCTTCTCTACGCAGCTGCACGAAACGAAGCCTATGGTCATGAGGTTCTTCCTTTTCTTTTCGAACACTTCACCTCAGATATTGACGAAGTAGACATACCAAGCCTTCTGGCTGAGGCTTGTTCCAATCCTCGGCGTGGCTATGAAATATTGCAATACCTCCTGCACAATTTGCAACACATCAAGACCACAGAAGATGTAATTCGCAGGGCAGCTTCGCATGATATCGATGCTTACCAAATGTTAAGATCTTTATTCAAGAGTGACAAAACCATACAAGTCACAGAAGGAATCGTGGAAGCAGCTGCGTCCAACCGCAACACGGAGCCCTTGCGGTTCTTGCTATCGCACGGACAAGAGATTGAAGTCACTTGGCAAATCATAAATTCGGCGGTGCAGAACACGTATTGTGGTGACCAAATGCTGCTTTTGCTTTTAGATAGTACCAAGAACTCGTATTCTATTGACGAAGACATGTTATTAGTGGCTGTTAGCAACGAGAGATTAGCGGTCGCAATCCTTGATATTGTGCTACCACGATGCGATCCCGGACAAATTACTCATGAGGTTATCCAATCAGCCGCAAAAAACCAGCTCCATGGAGAACAGTTGATTATCCGCCTCATGAAGTACTTCCAGAGCTCGAGATTAACGGCTGCTGATATTGAAATAGCCACGAGCAGTCGGTATTATGCACCCGAAATACTGCGAGTGCTGATCGACTTTGACCCACAAGTTCCCGTCACAACGGAGGCGTTGGAAGAGGCTGCTATGAACGAGGAGTGTGCAGTCGATGCCTTAGAACTGTTGCTCAAGCAACGTGAAAGGCAGAGAGAGGGTCACAGTGAAACTCACATCACTTCTGTGCTTCCGGGTGCAAAATCTTCTTTCACCTCGGTACGCGCAGCCAACATCTCCACTACGGTGGTCGAGTTTGCTGCCTCCAACGCTGGCTGCGCTGCTGAATTAATGGAGTGGCTCTTCGAACACGCCTCTGACATCCCTGTCACGCCTAGAGCAGTTGAAAGAGCTGCTTCAAACCCTCAATGTGGGGAGGAGATTATCAAATTATGGCTAAAGCACGACAAAGAGGTGGTCACTAGCCGGTTGGCGATTAAGAGAGCCGCCGAGAACGAAAGTAGTGGTCTTAAGATAATGACCTTGTTACTCCGCTGCAATAAAGCAATACCGATTTCGGACGACGCCATGGAAGCTGCCGTAGCAAACCCCTACTATGGCTTTGAGATGGCAAAGCTCATGCTTCCACGTTGGAAAAGCTCTGAAGGTTGGGAGCTAGTTTTGTCTGGAGCCTCCCGAAATGGTCCACTAGGTCTAAAAATCATGAAATATTTACTCAGTCGAAGGAGACCGGTCCTCTCAGCGGATATTATTGAGTCTTGCATATCGTCAACTTTTGCCGACGCAGACCAGGTCACCACATTATTGAACGCCGCTCCAAATATAACTTTAGGGCCTGAAATGGTGGAAGCCGCAGCGTTCTATCACCACAACTTTTTCGATATCTTCGAGTCACTGAGAAAATATGACCCTAATGTGGTGATCACAGATACAGCTTTCTATTACGTTGTACAGAGGAGCTACAATATCATTGAGACACTCGAGAAGCTCTATAAATACGGGGCCGCGTTGAGCATTACAGAAAGACTCCTTAAATCGATAGTCGGAAATGTCACCGCCAACGAATCCACAATTAAAGCCGTGACCGAATACCAAAGAACTCACTGTAACATCGCTGGTGTTCTTCCCATAACCGAGGAAATCATCGCCACGGCTATATGTAACACTGGCTCTGGAGCGCGGTCGCTTCTCAAAACCCTCCTTAACTTGGTGCCTGGAAGTTGGAATGCAAGCGTGAATGAAAAGAGGCTTCAAATAGCCGCTAGTACAAGATATAAACCAGATCTTATGATGGCAATCCTAATCGACCATGCCCAGGAACATGGCCACACGCTGCCTATCACCAGTGGGGTGCTCGTCGAAGCAGCTGGAAATACGAATAAGGTGTCACTTCGATCCACCCTCCGGCTTCTCCGCCCATCTCAGCAGAAAATGGCTGTCGCTCCTGAAGTCCTCAACGCCGCCACCAGCAAAGATGTGCGCAATCTTACAACGCTAGGTGTGTTGGTCGAATACGCGAAAGAGCGGAATTTGGAAGTGAAAATTAGTGATTTGCTCTTAGGGCCATCGAAGGGTCCTTCATAACGACCACGATTGTCATAGACCTATGGACGGAATAGAATGATATTGAAATCAGTGCTAAGATGTAGGTGAAATTCAAGTTCTTTAAATCTCGTTTCCCGCTACTCGGCCTGGTCTTCTTTCATTCTCATCAGACCAAGGACAATGCAAAAATACGGGAAACCGCACTTTGTGCTCGCCATCAATATCATCGCAGCAGAAAAGAGTTGAATAAGTTTTGTGCCGATAGGAAATACCCAGGTTGTTCATTTTTCTAAACACTCGCCGACTCCTGCGCTGCTCCTGCTTCCGCCGTGGCCTCACAAATCCAAAACATATCGTTTGGTGATATTCTATATCTCAGCATTGATAAAGAAAGCAGCTAACTTTCAAACTTTAGCACCGAATCTACCCTTGAGGCAGCAGGAGAGCTATCCAATTTTTACCGCCTCCTGAAAATTCTATCGCAAAAAGGTATCGCTATTCCGGTAACAGCGAAGATGTTTCAAGCTGCTCTACAAAGAGAAGGTCGTTTTAATGTTTTGGGAATCGTCTCTTTTTTCCGTCGTTTATGCAGGATTCAAGGGGTCGAATTTCCGAGCCTGGTTACGATCCCAAGTTTCATCATCATCCTGACCTGTTTAAAGAATTCAGATTGCACTTACTTCTCGAGACTTCTATCCTCCTTCTCAGAGACGAAGAGAAAGGAGCTGTTGACAGATGAAGTGGCCCTGAGAGTCGCGGGTAGCGGCTCCTCGGAAACTCTGTCTCAATTACTTGCCCTAACACCTTACCCCTTCAGCCAACCTGCCAGTCATTATACCCTGATATTCGCTCTCAAAGACGCAAGGTGGAGTCCTTCCCTTGGAAAAGAGCGAGCTCTTCTCAAAAGGGGGGCATTTCCTAATGCCAAGTCACAATTTGATGGATGTGGGCTGCTCAGTCTTTCAACTGCACACTACGAAACCGGGTCCGTGAGAGCGTTTATTGCGCATGGGAATGGCTTGGATGTCAATCTTCGATCTGACTGTGGTAGAACTGCTCTGCATTACGCCTGTATCAATGACAACATTTCGGTTGCGGAGATGCTACTGAAGGCTGGTGCGGACAAGGGGATTAAGGATAATATGGGGAACACGGCAGCGGCACTTGCAGCTGCAAAACAGAATTTCATGCTTCAACAATTTGTGGAAGAAAGCGAAGAATGAGAAGTTCATCTTGACGGGCGTAAAATGAATTGGGGTGAGGCAAATAGAATCGCGAATGATGAGAATTCGTCCCTAGAGCCACTAGGCTTATCGTACCAAAACTCATGTCTCCCCACTTGACAAGGTATAAATGAGTCTTTATGATAGCTTCACTTTCTAAATTTTGGGTTTGGTACATTTTTACAAAGAAAAATGCGGAGCATAGCGTTTCACAGCCCCCAACAACTACGCTTGCGATGCGATAGCCTACACATATGCTGTATGGTAACCGTAATTCCGAAAGATTGGTCAATTAGACTAACACTTTCAGCATATTTCGTCTAATTGATCAATTCCACAGCTTCATGGAATGGACTAATTAAATTAGCGAATTAGACGTCTATTTCGTAAAATCCTCGTCTATTCTAGAATTCCACATTCCTCCTCGACCTCAACAAAACTCCCTCTTACCTTAGAATAAGCTAATTATAAATTTCATTTAAAATAATTTATCTTATATTTCTTAATAAATGAATTTATATTTATTAAATCTATAATTATTCTAAATTAAAGAAGAAATATTAGAGAGTATTACGAAATAGATATATCCAATTAGCGTCTATTTCATAAGTCCAATTTAATTCCATAATATCCGTGTCTAAATCATGAATTAGATGTCTAATTGACCAAACTCTCGGAATTACGGTTACCATACAGCATATAAGCCCGTAGGCAACGTTCCAAACCCTCCCACAATCACAACCCCCCTATTTAAATCAGTATCCAGGTAGATAACCGAATTGAGTTGGAGGATCTAGTGAGTGCATTGCGATATAGACTATCAATATAATAGTATACTCGAATATGGGTTTAAGAAAGATTGCAAAATGTATACGTTTTATCATTTTATCTAGCGGAAAATATTCCTCCTAATTTAAGCCCATTGGCCGAAATTCACCGCCTCCAAATAATCGAGCAGATTGGCGTTCTATAATAGGCTCGGTTGTTTCTATTGGTCGAAATTCGAGCATCCTCCCCGCTCAGCCGCTGGTGGCGTATAAGCACATTACTCGTATCTACAGCCGCAACCAAAGCCTGCTCATCCTGACATTTCAACCACGCAACCCTTCCTTCGTTTTAATTCACCACGTACAATACACATACGCACGGAGTATACCCATCATTATAACGTATTCCGTCATTCGCTAACCTCTAGAGCCGTACCAATTGAAGTCATTGAGGTTCGCGATAATTGCATGTGATCGGAACGATGCCAGGCTCCGAGAACTGGCCCGGTCATGGAGATGAAAACTCACATATGCAAAACTTCCCCGACGTCACTTTGGACCCCTACGGTTTGAGTCAAGCCCGGCGCGACCCCACACCAGGAAAGCGCCCGTCTTTCATTCAAATGGACTCTTTATCTTCAGCAAGATCGTTCGACTCAAGCTACAGCCAAGCCTCGAATACGCGGCTACTCAGGGATTCCCCTCAGCAAAGTACATACGAAACGAGGCTCATTCAACAAAATCGTACATACTCATCGTGGGTTTCCTTTTGGAATCCGGCATGGTTGATGTATATTCTCTTCTTTTTTGGCATTATCTTCGCGGTTTCTCATCACGCATATTATTCTTCTCTTCAAGGCTCAGAAGCCAAGGGTCAAACGACGAAGTTGAGATATGGAACGATTTTTGCGTATTTGAGTAAAGCTTCATTTATGGCCTCTGTAACTTTTGCTTTTCGACAGCAAATATGGGCCACGGTTCGTAGGAAACTTCTCACGGTCGCGGCACTTGACAGCTTGTTTGCTGTTCTCGAAAGTTTGATTGCAATGTTCAACGTCGAGGTCATCAAAAATGCCAGGATTGCTACCTTTTTGGCTTTTGTTGTGTGGTAAGTCCTT
Organism: Hymenotorrendiella dingleyae; assembly: GCA_003988905.1. Lineage (NCBI taxonomy): Eukaryota > Fungi > Ascomycota > Leotiomycetes > Helotiales > Helotiaceae > Hymenotorrendiella > Hymenotorrendiella dingleyae. Next base: position 18,956 of record QYAP01000211.1, read on the forward strand.
TACATTTTATGAATAGTTCTTCAAATCGAAAGCACTACAGTAATTCGAAGCCTTATTCGAAGCCGTAGTTGCATTTCCAAATATGAAATCATGTCTTCCTATCCTTGAGCTCTTCTCATGTTTCACTTGCCGTAAAATATCTTACGATGTTTACCATTCACAACGACTAATTGAACTCTAGGATTTCACCTCTTGCAGTTATCCTGACACCCGGCACTTTGACCGTGGAACTAAACACGCAAACCCAACTCTCATCTTGTTCCTCGGTTCGCACGCTTGATTTTCAAACAGAAACTACATATAACTTTCGAGATCCACCCCAGATTGCGGGTCTCAACGAGTTGTCATTAGCATTTTCCAATACAACTAGCGAAAACAGCAGTGATCCGAATTTGTTCGACTTTTACACGGAACCCAATCCAAAGTTGCAGTTGCTAGCGCAATTGAGCGCTTACCAACAGACCCCTCTTGTCAACACCAATGCTGCTGTTGATATTTGTGGGTCGGGTTGGAATTGCAGCTTCTCAATTCATTTTACGGCTCCAGGGTATAAATGCACCAATCAAACGAACAACGCTAGTAAGTAATCTTTTTTCCATTTCCTCTTTTTATCGTAAGATGGACGCATCGCCATACCAGACATTGGAAGACTGGACTATTATGGCTACAGTATATTTTCCCTTGCAAGATGAAGCTGATAACACGTGAAGGTAATGAAAGACTGATTTTCCGTGATTAGATGCACCAGTTAATACCAGCATGCTGGTTCCGAAAGGCGCCTTCAGCTATTTTGCCCTTGCAGACATTGGCGAGTACGCCCCGGTACAAATAGCCGCCAATTCCGATGGAATACCCTTGAACTCAACGTTTCCCCCCAATCTTGGAGTGTTCCGAACAGAACCGGTTATTTGGATCGGTCATTCTGATCTTGCCAACCCAAATGGGAGTCTACCCGTTAACTCATCAGACCCAGCCTGGTCGACATCTTTCACACCTCAAATATTCTCTTGCGAACACTACTTAACTGACTATACCGTTCTGTTCAATTACACCTCTGGAAATCAAAGCACCCAGATCAACTCCACCTTCCTATACCCGATTATCAACACGACATATACCGGTAACAATAGTAATGATGGAACGCTGGATAGCACAACCGCGACACCTATGGAGAATTATATATACCCGAAAAACGTGGAACTTTATCGTCTCACTGGTGCATATCACTCTCTCGGACTCGTATTCCGAAATCTCCTTGGCGGCACTGTCAACTTTCAAACACCAAAAGTTCCTATCACAAAGACCGCGGCGACAACCACCAAGATTATTAACCCGCGCAACTATCTTGCTGTGCCGGACCTCATGAACCAAATACAGCCTTTTTACGAGGACATAATCCTCTCGCTCTTTTCCAACCAACAATATCTGGCCGTGGTCTGGGCTGGAAACACGTCCGAGATGAGCGGGACACTGAATGACACAAAATATCATTACCCCTGCACCAAAACGCGAACTCTGAACGTTTTCGCCTATGATCGACGGGATTTATGGCTGGTATATGGCTTCACAACGTTAATTGCAGCCACGGGTCTTTTTTTCGGGGCCAAAGCAATTTCAGAAAACGCAGGACAAGTGAGAGACATCAAGTTCTCACATATTGTGGCGGCTACAAGAGGGCCTGGCTTTGATGAGGTTCCTTGGACTACGAATACTGCTGACGTTTCGACAAGCGAAATTGGTGAGACGAAACTTGGGTATGGATTGGTGGATTACAGATTAAATCAATATGATGAAGGGAGCGAGAGATTTTTCAAGTGGAGGGAGGGTAGGCCGTTTGATGCACAGTGAAAGGGTATCTTCGAATGAGCATTTGTTGTTGATAGCTAGGACTGCTGTAGCTACGTTACAAATGAGGCAAGGAGCCGTCGCTGGTCGATTAACTGCAACTCTTCCATCTGGTATTTCTAGTAGAATGTTCTCACTTCAGCTCATCGAAGAAAGTGAGCATGCCCACGAAATTATAGTTTGCTCGCTATAAAGTTCTCCACCAAAACCTCAAACCCCCTGACATTCGCGAACGATAAACGAGCACGTGACATCTCCCGTGGACTTACAAGGTTCCGGGTGCTGGCTAACCACCCGAGGTCCAATTTCTCAAATTTTACACCGCCATGAAATCGTCCCTTGAACAAGAAGGTCGAAATGATGGCTCAACTAACCCGTCACCGTTCTAACCTTCATCCTCTTAAAATCTTCCCACAATGTGACGTCACGTGGGAGAAGTTCTGAAAACGGGGAGTCCCTTTCCCATTCTCTTTACTGATCTGGCATAGTAAGACAAAACGGGAGAGAGAAGGGTGGCTTGTAAATCATTACTACGTTACTCAAGCTCGATTATTCCGAAGCCGCAAGCCAATCTTCCCGCGATCCCAGGGACGTAAAATTCATCCATCCGATTGCATCCAAGAAATTATTACAAAAAACAAAAGCCCGGCCAGTAATGACTGTCAAGAAACGAAACCTATGAAACTGTTGTCCTCCCACTCAAGCCCGCAATATAGCAATTCCAATAACGCCGAGAGTAGAATTCTGCACGGGATCCAGTACCTATTGATATATCAGCGCTGTGTTTTGAGGGGAGGAGATTTTGGGAAATGGATTGCCTTACCTTATGAAAGCAAGGAAATACTAATGAATGGAATATTTACAGAAGTCATGAACGTCGTAAAGGGATAAAAGCATGGACAATTGCTCGACAAATGTGTACGAAAAACCACCTAGGCATAAAGGGAGAAGGGTAGAGGTAGAAGGCTTTAAGAAGATGCGGCCTCGGGTCTATGAAGAGGTTGTAGTCGCCGGTGTGAAGGTCGCAAGCGCGTCGATATCGAATGTGAATGCATTTGGAGTCGGATATGCATGCAAGAAATCAGCAACACCTCGGCCAATCGAGTTCGTAGTTTCCGTGGCTACTCCATCTGCGCCAATTGTAACCCCAGGACCTACACGAGCTGCTGGGCCAAGTACCCTATTATCGTTGAGGAGTTCGGAGATTTGGTTGTTGACGTTTCTGCCGGCTGATGTAAGGAGGCCCGTCAGGAAAGTCTCGTAGCTGGAAGCCCAGTCTCCTTGAACTACCGGCACAGCAATTGCGCCGTAGTTGTCAGCGTCGATGATGGAATCCATGCTCAACAAAGCAGCATAAATTCGTGAGTTCGTGTTTGAAAATAGTGGGGCGACCGCGGGATCGTTGGTCAATTTCACAGCGAGTGCCAATTCGTAGAGGTAGCCGAGACTGTTGCTACTTCCTGATGGGTTCTGAAACTGGCTGGAGAAAGCTTGAGCTTTAACTTGGCTTATCTAGAAGGTTGTGGTTAATTTCTACCATATCCGAAGGGGTTGAATTTTTTTAGTACCTTTGCATCCATTCCAGCGAAATCAGGATTGGTGTTGCTTGCGAGTTGTCTCCAAATAGTCTGGAGCCGAGTATCCCCAGATTGTGAGGACTCAGGAAGAAATTCTGGATCAACAACATCGAAAAGCGCCCTGAAGCTGGCGCAATTGCCTGCGGTAATTCGGCTGGAAAAGTATTGTCTCAAAATCGATAGTTCATCTACGACGGGTTAGCTATCACTTGGCCATTTTTGAGAGAGAAATACTCACAAACGTGGTTAACATTGACAATTGGAGTCGAACGAGACCAAGATCCGCCTCTTGTATAGGCATTTGCGTCGGCAGGGTCTATCTTTTGATTGGTGACGTCCGCATCTGTGACTTTCTTATAACCCAAGACAGGGCAGGTGTCTGGGGCCGTTGTTTCTGTCATCACCCACCAGAATTGAGCATCACCAGCTGCTTCACTGGGGAGTCTGGATGGCGCTATTTTGAAGTTAGCAACTGAAAATCCCATTTCTCTGAGATATTCTGGCATGATGAGGAGCACAACGGGAGGGGCCTTGAAAACGGGAGACTCTCCCATTCCAACTCTCATTTTCACCTATAGGTCTGACACGATCAGACGAATGGGAAGGGGGGCGGGGGAGGCTCTAAATAAATCCACGTAGTACTGTGTATTGTTGTACTTACTGGGATAATTTGGGATTCTCAGGGTATTAGCAAGCGTGCACTGATCACCAGTCTCAGGATTGGTAAATGTATTGAAACTATTCGCTCTCTTCTCAAGCGACATCGCCATAGAGATCCGGCCAGCGATAGATGGAGGTGTTGGCTGCGAACGTTTGTTGTTGTTACCACCGTTGTCGGCAGCAACAGTTCTACCGTCGCCTTGATAATGGTAACAGGCAGTGCAATCAGCGGTGCATGTGGAGGCACTACTCGACGACGAAATGGTAGACGTAGGCAAGCCGGATGTAAATTTGGTTGATTTGGCGGTAAATGAGGAAGGATTGACCAATGAAGATTGCTCGGCAGTTAGAGAACCGGTGGAAATGGGAGAGGTTTCGGCAGGGTTAGTTGGTTTGAAAATACTCGAAGTATGGTTACTGATGGCAGTTTTGACAGATCTCGAAGACCCAGTATGGCGTTTAGTTGAACTTGTGTTACCTGGGAGTTGTTTGGTCGTCGAAGAATTGACGGATTCCACCGAGGTGGGCGTAGGTTCCGTCCACGTATAGCTGGGCGAGGATAGTTCATTTTTGGAAGAACTAGTAGACACGGGAGAGCTAGATGTAGTTTGGATTGTTTGAGTGCTATTTGAAGATGGTGCCGAGGAAGTGATGGAGGCAGAGTTCGAGGCAGGCTTGGTTGACTGGGGACTGCTCGAACTTTGCCCGTCGGTAAATGTTGTTTGGGGATCCTTTTCGCCTTCAACGGGCCCAGCTTCAGTAGGCTTTCCATCGTCCCCTATAAACAACGGCGGGAAGCCGGGAGGTGGAGCTTTGAAATGTCACTATATAAGCCAGTGTTCAAGATACGGTAATGAAGTTTAAACTTACAGATTATTCCTCCTGTACATTCGTCAGTATCAACTGGAGGTATCTCGATAATGCCAATATCATCCGAAAGATACCAAATGGGCAAAACGGTGCTGTGGCCCTCCCCTTCAATGGATGTTACGGTAGCACTATTTGCGGTAAGACCAGGAACTTCCGTTTGAATTGACTCGAAAGGTGATTCCGTGCATGTTTGAGGCCCTAGAGTAATTCCACTAACCACAGCAGTTGCTGGGGGAGTTGGGTAAGTTGTAGTGCCGGGTTTAGCACTTGTGACGGACAATTCTGTTGATGAGGAAGATGTCGTCGTTGAGCCAAATACCTCGGAGGCTGTTGCTGGTCTGGTTGAATTGGTGTAATGGAATCGTCTGGTGTGTGACTTCGCTGTTGAGCCAGGGCCTAATGAGCTCCCAAGTGAAATTGTAGGTGTAGTTGAGTTGGAGCTGGTTGTTAGGCTTGGATAGGAAATTGGAGATGTAGCTGACAGAAGTGAGCTGACAAATAAGGTAGCTGTTGAGTTGCTTTGCGAAATTGTAGACGTAGCTGCAGAATCAACTGAGCTGACAATTGAGGCAGTTGTTGAGTTCTGCTGTAAAGTTACAGGTGTAAAAGAATTGGTTGAGCTTGCAATTTGAACCGAGCTAGTGGTCAAGTTGTCTTGCGAAATTGAAGTCGTGATTGATGGAACGGAGCTGCCGAATGAGGAAGAAGTCAAGTTCGCTTGTAGACTTGCCGTTGTGACTGACGGAACTGCGCTGGAAAACGAGCTAGTTGAGTTCTCTTGCGAGATTGCAGTTGTGGATGATGGAACTGAGCTGACAAATGAGCTAGTTGGGTTTTCTTGTATAGTTGCGGGGCTAGAATAATTGGACCAACTAACAAACGAGCTACTTGCTGAGTACTCTTGTGAAGTTGTAGTCGTGACCGACGGAGCGGAGCTGTCAAATGAGGTAGTGGTCGAATTGTCTTGTGAAATTGTACTCGTGGCTGCGGGAACCGAGCTGTTAAATGAGGTAGTTGTTGAATTGTTTTGTGAAATTGTAGTTGTGGCTGATGGAAACGAGCTGCCAGATGAGCTATTTGTGGGGATTTCTTGTAAAGTTGCAGTGCTAGAATAATTCGACCAGCTAACGAACGAGCTAGTTGCCGAGAATTCTTGTGAAGATGTAGGTGTGGCAGAATTGGACGAGTTGACCGACGTTGTTGAGTTATCTTGCAAAGTTGCAGATGTAATACTGGCAAAATCAGACGAACTGACCGTTGTTGTTGAATTATCTTGTAAAGTTGCAGATGTAATACTAGCAGAATTGGACGAGCTAACCGGCGTTGTTGAGTTATCTTGTAAGGTCGCAGGTGTAACACTGGCAGAGTCGGATGAGCCGACAAGTGCGCTAGTCGTTGGAGCTTCTCCCGAAGTTATGGATGTAACTGAATTAAATGAGCTGTTTGTAAAGGTGGTGGTTTCACATGAGCCTGAAGATGTCGCAGAATCGGATGGGCCTTCCTGTGAGCTTGTAGCTGCAGCTGATGGGGGCGAGCTAGCGAGGGTGATAGTTTCCGTTACATAGAATATCGACGAGCTTGAAGGCAGGGCCACATCGTCTGATGCTAGAAATTTTGATTAGATCGGTTAAGAACGCTTTGACAATTTGAAAGAGCCAGCTTACAGTATGAATTTATCGAGGACGTCTGGGGCGAGCTCAACACCGCAACTGTAGACGAGGATAAAACAGTTGATGATGCCGCTGCAGAATTAATACCAGTGGAGTCCAGGCTCACGAAAGAGCTGGAAGAATCTGCGAGTGATGCTATAGATGCATGGTCAGGAAACGCGAAATCACTCAACGGCAACCTTTCTAATCCAGTACGGCATTGATAGGTTTGGAGCACCATCCCCTTATTTCCTCTTTTGACCCACATTGTGCCACAATATTCAAGAGAATTGAGATCAAACAGGAGAGTCACCGGAAACGGGAGAACTCTCCCCTTTTGACTTCAATTCTCTGTAATGGTGTGGCACAGCAAGATTCAAAACGGAAGGGGTGGTGCTGTTAGCCAATTAATGCGGTATCTCGAGTGCCAGGTGAGAGATTGACTTACAAGTTGACGTGGATGCAATGTCAAAGTTGGAGATTATCGTGGATGCTACAATCACAGATGAAATTGAGAGTTCTGACGAGTCTGGAAATGGTTGTGCTGCAGCAAAGGCTATGACGATGGCGATGAGACATAGAAGCGTAGTAGTCCTAAAGTAAACTAGTAAAGCCTTCATGATTTCGATTTCCGTGACGATGAATTTCAATGCAGAAGTAAGAGTTGGTGAAATAAAATCTAGAGAGCCAGCAATGCCTCTCTCTTATATATAAAAATAACGAGACATTTTCGAGGCTCTAGGAAGGCTCTAGGCTCATGGCAAATGTTGAATCATCCCACCAACCGGTGGCTTCATCAAGAATAAAAATCGATGCGGATGTAAGATGAGAAATCATTGCGATCTGACAGGTTTGAAATGAAACTGTTTCGTCGGTTTGGCAATGAATTATAGCACACCTCCGCGATACCGCCGTCATGACTACTCACCGAGATGGACTGCTATGTGATGCTCTTGGGAAAATTGCCCTCTTCGAATGTCACTTGACGAATCCAGCTCGTTTTGCACCGAATTAAGAGTCAAAATCAATGTCGTACTCAAGCTTCAATGATGATTTCTGATACATGAGGCCCTCCCCGACATATGGTTAGCCGTGGATATGCGATACATGTAGCAAATGTCAGGAATGCAACCCCAATTAAGGAATGAAGATCAAGTTGATGGAAGTCTAGAATAGACCAGATGACTTCATGGGGGGCTTATAAAACAAAATGTAACGTTGTTGGTGGTCGATAGATCGCCCAGACTAATCTAGGCCTTGGAAAAAACCTGATGGAGGAAACCATCGACCCCATGGTATGGTCGTCGAATTTTTCAGGAAGCAGGTTTGTTTGAAGCCGATTTGAGTCGATTGAACCAGGGGGCTGACAAGAGTGCGCGTAACTCAGGGCCCAGGACCCAGGCGCACGGTCACTGCGCCACTTTTGGTCTAGCGTCTAGGCTAACAAGGATGGTGTCTGATGACTCAGCAATGCACCCCCGCAAATGCTCGGCTCAACACGGTCAGGAATAAAAAATCGAGGATGGGGCGTGAAAGTTGCTTTCGGATTCATCAACCCTCCCTACCTCCCATCCCTTAAACCACAGTAAGCGGATTCTATTCTCCCGAACCGCAAATGGCCCATTGTTGTATCTGTGGACTGCCACTTGGCGGTATCTTTTACCCCGAGACCATCAACCCTCAATGGGGCCTATACGAGTACAGCAGAGAACGGCTGCCCCAATCCTAGCTTGAGGTGCGTAAACATTGATGCCTCTTGCGTCACATAAGATGTCGAGTGGTGGTGCTTTTGCGTCGAGTGACTCGGGCTAATTCACCACATAGTGGATTGAAAGCGGATTCATCTGTATCGATGAGAAGTCGTTCGAGTAAGTCAATCCCTGCAATCCATACACAGGTTCTAAATGTAAAATCTAGAACGGAAAGCGAGATCTATTCGAATGGATTGGATTCCATGACAGTTTCGTCCTTCAAAACACTTCAAGGCGAACGAATCAGAATAGGAGATTGCAGATGGATTATTGACAGTGATCAACGATCTCCAGATTCATTCATCCCAGCTCATTTGAAGTGCCTTTCTCTCGTCGAACACGTCATTACTGGCATGTTACCTACGAACTTGCACTCGCCATCTATGAGTCTGTCAAGCATCAATCATTTCTACCGAATTATAGGCCGCCTCCGTTCTCGAACTCGCGCCCCTTTTGGATCTCGCGAGAAACTCATAGAGCTGACTGAAAGAGGAGTAGAGTGGCCACACGGATATTATGGCTCTCGAAGATTCTGGGCCGCTGAATTGAACCAATGGATTATGGAACCTGGGTGGGAATTTCTCTGCTCTGATCCTTTCGAAATCCCGACATTGACCGAATTCATACTTTCCAACCTTGAGCTCATCCCGAGCCCGAAGCTTCAATCAGTATCCAACACAAAAAGCACGACAGAAACCCCAAATGCCGACTCTGAAAACTCTCTACTTGAAAATCTCCCAGTAGAATTATTAAACAAAGTTCTCTCCTACCTCGACCTCTCGGAAATCCTCACACTCCACCGCACCTCCCGCACTCTCTCCAGCCGTATCCCTCTAACTCAAACTTTCTGGCGCGACCACCTCATTTCCGGGGAGCTGGTTTATTTCATCTGGGATATCGAGAAGGAGGCTTGCATTCGAAAGCATAATTCCAACCCTAGCCCCACAATGTGTTGGGATTGGAAGTCCCTATCTCGCTCGCTAAAACAAGAAAAATTCGTCGAAGTGCCTTTACAAAGGATGCTGAACCGCTTTGGGCCTCTTGGTGTGAACTATAGGCATGTGGGTCTTTGGAGTGAGCTATGCGAGAACGCAACTTCTGGGTTGAGGGGTACTCCACCGTTGGGGTTGGTTAACAGGGCAAGGATTTTGCGGATTGTTCAAGACGCGATAGATCTAGACCATGGCATAGATCAATTTTGATTTCGAAAGCTCTATTCTAAATTTTCTATCAATCCCTTTCAGACCTCTCACTGTAGCTAGCAGCGCTAGCAAGCACCTGACTACAGTCGCGCACATACCGCCGGGGGGGGTCGGTGACGTGGTTTCGGGACATATACATGCGTCGCAGCCCAATCTGTACCTCACCCCCTCTCCTATACAGCCCTGGAAAAAAAAGCCATTTATATCACATCAGTTTCCCAATCATTAAAGCAAAACCACTTCCAACGAAGAGGAAGCAACTCACCTTCTCTGCTCCGGCGATCACCCACCCTTCCTCAACTTAACCTCCAACAGGCCTCTTTTTATATAATCCATCGCCTTTTTTCATACCCCAAATCACAGCGACGAACTTTCCCTACTACTTCATAGGCAACCCTAAGCTGTTGCTATCAATTTCAAAGTTATCACCGAATTAGAGACTACGATCCACTTTCAAATATTATTCTTATTCTCTATAAGGTCCTACTGCCTGGCGTTGGGTTTTTTTTTCGAAGGCTTCAATTCAAGTTCACTATGAGTCTCAAATGGAATATATAGAATCCATACCATATACGCTTGTTGCTAATTTGCACAGTGCTGTGTTATGATCCTTTGACTTCAAGCCGTTGACGGAGATTTTATGTACGGTACGTCCTGGTCTTCGAGTGATACTTGGTACTTTCTTTGCTCGGTTGGAAAAGTTGATCTATCGAAGTAACTACTTTCGAAGACCCTCCTCCCTCCCAATATCTCTCCAGCTTGGCGTTCCATTGTGCCAGAATCTCCAAGGGAATTACGGGAGGGGGTGGTAGTCTTGGGTTACTCTCAACTTTACTGAGAAAACGCACCACTTCTTCCCTCCCAGTCCAGAAATTCCGGCATATTCGATTCCAAACCTCCCCCCATATATCACTTCCAAAAATTAGAATCCAAATTGAACCCCCCTTCTTCAAATCAATCACCTACATAAGCCTCTTTGAGTTCTTCTCAGCCCTGACACCACACATATTAGAGGAATAGAGGGCCAAAGAAACGGTAACCCCATGCGCAGCTTATTTTCCGAAGATGGAGCGGAATTATGGGACGTTGCTTGAGACAATATTTTTGGGATGAGTTTTAGAGGATATTAAAAAAGGAGAAGAGGGTGGATGGTGGGTGAAATTTGTTGTTGGCGGAACTGGAGTTACTGTTGAAATTTGAGGTCGATGTGGGGTTTGATTTTGTGTCTACTACTATACTGTATGCAGCATAAAAGATATGAAGAGACTGCTTGATGGGGGGCTTGAAATTCTCTCCCAGAGGAACTGAACCAAGGCTAATAGTGATCCGGCTATGGCGAATGCGTTCCATGTCCTTGCTCAGCTGGTGTGGTCTCGGAGGCGACGCTGAGGTTTTCGATGAGTAATTCCTCGTGGATTTGTAGTTGCGGGGTTCGAATTGGACATCGAGAGGCTTCGTGGTGGGCAGCGCATGCGTCTAGGATATATAATACTGCTCTAGATATTACTCTTTCATATCATACTCCGCTAATTTTAATCCCACCGGCTGACCAAACCAACCTCCGGCGTTCGTGGCCCACCTCCTATTAAACTACAGTGCCTTTCTCCAAAGTACCATACCCTTACGCCAAGAGGTCAGTATTCAAAACACTTGTCTGGTTCTGAGATAAGTACACACATTCGTTCACATATACTAGGGAGATCTTACTACGCATTGCGAAAAAAGACACAAAGAAATATATCCGCATCTCTAGCAATATAAATACTAGCGCAATGGATGAAAATGAGGGAAAGTAATTTTATTTGCCACCGATTATCAATTCACTACCGAAATAAAGTGAGAAAAGTTGCGTAGCAAAAGCCTGGGAATAAGTCCATCTTCCAAGTTCTACAAGAATAAACCCCTTAAGTCTCTCTAATCTCCAAACCTTCTAACCAATACAAGAGGTTACGCGGTTCACACCCAAAAGTAAGTCAGGACAGTGAAGTCTGGCGAGGTGTTTACTAGAAGAAAGGTAGCATGTATGCTATCTTTTTATAGTGATTGAATTATTGAACTGCGAATCTGTTGGTCGAGGGGAAATATTAGGAACACAGGATCAAATAAAATATGCTATCAAACTACGACCAGGTGGTGGCCTTAAGAATCAACAATATTACATTCTCGCAACAACACCTAAAGCGACGAAGACAAAGCTGCTCTCTCTGACTTCCCAAATTAACTTGTCAGTGAAGGGAAGTTGGGAAGGGAAGATGCAGGACATAAAAGCGGGGTTTGGATTCTATTGAAGACTGCGTGCAAAGTAACACAACACAATCAAGACCAAGCCATGATATAAGAGAGAGTCATGTCACAATCCTAACTTCACTATATCCCAATATAACTCTCCGGTCTCTCCCTATCTGATTTCCTCTCAAATTTCCATCCCAACCCTCTCCCCCACCCTCTCCTCTAGAACCCCCTTCCAAACCGCCAGATTACTAGTAAACTCACTACCGATTCTCAATTTACTACCGAAAATCAAACCCCACATCTCCTTCCCCCTTCAAGTTCCAATGAATACTTCTTTTATTCGTACTCTTTATCCCATACGCCAATCTCCTCTCCCGTATTCCCCAAAAAATATATTTGAGTTTTTTAGTGGTATTCAAAGCGAAAGACAAAGCCCCGGATAACTCCATCCAGTCAAATCAAACAATTCTGGGCCGAGGAGTTGGGTTTCGACGTGGGGTTTGAGTTTTTGAAGGCTGCGGGGTGCTGTGCCGTTGCGGTAAAATTGATATTGTAAATATTGTGATTGTATATGATAACGGATATAAAGCTTCCTTCTCCTTCAGAGTTTACATCATAAATTCACGCCCATATTCATATCCACTCTCAAAACTCTCCCAGTCACTTCACCCTTCTAATATCACCATTGCCATCAAACATAAAATGAATTTCTTGGCACTATTTATGCACAAATCACTGGTACCGTATCTCCATCCAGTGGGAAGTCCTTGACCTCAGGCTCAGATTCAAGTGATTCGAGAAAGATTCCGGTGGATTCCAAGTCAAGTATTACTCGAATTCACCTGTTACCATCGCTACAACTTGAACCCTCTTTTCAAGTTAACTCCCTCCTCACTTTAACATTTCCTCTCCGTCTTTACAGCCAGTAATCCCTAAGGAAATCGCGCAGGATTTGTCACCGCTTTTCAATCTACCCCCAATAGTTAACTCCCGCTTCTCTTTTACCTCCTCACACAATACCCACTCCTGCTTCCTATATCGTACTCTGACATCGTTGAAATGGCGGAATAAAACCTAATTTACGAGGAGAAAACTGGGGGATGAGGCGTTTCGATTCATTTCGGCTACAAGTAAATGCAGGTACAAGCAAATTAATTTGTAAGATGGAACGTACTCTCAGTCTTCCATGTGCGATTTGGTGGGTTTTATGGACAGAGGAGGGGGCTTTTGAGGGGATGGGGTGTTGAAGGACGATTCGGGGATGAGGGTTAAAGGGGCTCAGGAGTTGGTGGGCTGTGGGGGAAGTGAAGATTGTCAAAAGTTGAAATTTTGGAGTTAGAGAGAAGTAAGCTGGACGCATAAAGAGTTTGCTTTGAAATTTGTAGTTTCGTGATTTGTGTCAAGGGAATGATAGTACTTTATAGTACTGTATGGCCTTTCGAATAAATATTAGAATATAAATTGCACGTATAGAAACTGAAAGGTTAGCGATGATACGTCTAGAAAAAGTATAAAAAGGAGAGGGGTATCATTTTTTAATAGTGTATACGGATCAAGTCCAAACACTTTCCCCCATGCATGCAGCATGAGAAAGTGACGTCGAAAGCTGCAACACGACGGTAATAACACAACCCCTTATACCGCTCCATTCATCGTTCACAAACTCATACCTCACCTCACCTTAATACACCACTTACGCTAAAATAAACCTTCAAAAAAAGGCATAATTTATTACTACCATTTCTCAATTTACTGCCGAAACATCCAACCCCCTGTTCCATCCCTTCGCGTTTTCCATCTCGAACATCCGCATCAAAACTACCACTTCTCAAATGTAACTCCCCATAGCTATCGAATGATAAGTGCTCGGCGAGTTCCGTGCTGTGAGATATGACGAAAAGAAAGAGCGTACAAAGCTAATTCTTGGCAGAGGGGTTCTTCTTAAGCTGGATGATAAATCGTTCTAAACCTCTAATCTATACTTATTCCTATATCAATACGAGCATCCAAGCCCCCTACTCTTCCCCACCGCAACATCATAACCTCACTTCACCCACCCCCTTTCCATCTCCTATCTCCCATCTCTACCACATGCTACAAACCACGACGAAGTTTCTGCTACAGTAGAACGTTATTTCGTAATTAAAGACGCAATCCTTCTAGTGCTAGCAAGAGTTTTATCCCTGGCAGAGGATACATTTCTAGCAGCTTTTCAAGTGTCAGTTCATGTGACGGGAATAAATGTAGGCTAGCGTGTGGCCCGTGCGCGAGAGTTATTGAAAGCCCAAACCCTCTTTGTAGTCAACTTCATAATTCAATCCATACCTTTTCCCTCTCAAAACCCTGACAGCGCGCCGAGCGAAACTACACCCCGGACGGTGCTAGTACTGCCAGGGAGGGCCATTTGTGCTCTGGTTTCGGTATATTAATAACGGGGAAAAGGTATGGATTAATGCATATGGTAGTTCTGTTGGTGTGAAGAATATTATTAGAATATCTATGGCCTATACCGTTGAGCCAGCAGGGAAACCTTAAGGGAAATTAAAGGGGCAGTATTATTACCGTTTACAAAACCACCACCGAAACCCCCCCTCCTCCAACCATCCCCTAGGCTGCTAGGCAATAATTTTCAAACCACTCCACTCCAATCTCACACAACCTCATCCTACCTCATCTAATTCCCTTCAGGAAATTCTCTTAAATCTTGGGCCTGCCGAGGCTTGAGGCTAAGAGTAATCATAAACAGTGAGGCCTTTTACAACATGCGATCGAGGTTGACCATACGATGACCAAGAATTGAAACTATTAGATTTCTTGTACCATTTCTGGAGAACAATGTGCTTGACTATTTAAATATGTGGAAAGTATGGGGTAGGTGTTATTTGAGGTGATGGGTTTTGAGGTATTTTTGAGTGATTGGTTGGTGGCCATGGGGTTTATGTGGTTAGTGTTTTTACCAATTTACTTGGATTAGGTATAACTGTAACTCCAGTTTTTGATTTGAATTTTAAATATCTTTAAGGCGTCCCTTGACCCAAACCCATTTCCCCACTTTCTTCGACTTTATATACCCGGGCCCCACTAGAACTCCTTACAACGAAACTCAGCAGCCGCAATAATTTCTCATACCATGGCAACACTCATCCTGCCCAGGGACTCCTGTAAATTTTACTAAACTAAAATCTGATTAAACTCGAGATTGAAAGATTTAAAGTATGTAATAATCGTCAAAGGGGGAACGCGGAGAGCGTGGATGGAAAATTAGGGAGGGTAGGAGGGGAGTTGTTGTCGATTGTGAAGTCACTGTCGGAATGTTTTGTCAAGGGGATTTAATCATTTTCCCAGTTCAACCTATTAAATCTCACCTCTCAACCTTCCTTCCACGCCCTCTCCCTCCCTGTATAAACGCCTATATAAACGTATAAATGACATCCACCCACCTCCTTCACAATAGCTCTGTTGCATCTGGCGCCCAGTAGTAGCTTCTCTCGCAATCCCAAGTACCTTCTACAACCACAAAGATATCGTATATAAATCCCCATACTATACCGGTACGTAAGTCATTTGACTCTTTCCATCGCATCACTACATCTAATATTTTCCCTAGCATCGCCCAGGGAACTCTTCTCTTTTGACCTCAATACTCTCATCCAGTTTACAATAATACGATCAAATCTAAAATTCACAATTGTCAACAGGAAATCCCGTCCCCTCTCCCACTGCCAGCACCCCACTCAAGTACTATCTACCCAACCCATCCCCCAACCCATCTCCCAACCATCCCCCCCTATCCCAATCAATCTATATATACACCCCAACCCACCCCACAAGCAACTCACCCAACCCGTGTACGAAACGACAGCTTATCGTGCTTGCCATTCGCAAAACCATAAAGATAATATACAATTATACTCTGCGATATGAGCGCGAGACTTATATGTGAATACACTTTACAAAATAACAGGATACGAGACCCTAAAACACGCACAGAAAATTCCAAGATTTGCTACCGTTTCTGAAATTACTGCCGAACCCCCTATTCCCTCTCTCCTCCACGCTAGCCACAAAGAAAATCCCTAGGACCAGACCCGCAATTTTTTTTTGAGGGCCTCCCCGCCCTCCCTCCTTCTTTCATTCCATGTGGCCTACCCGCCCATGCTGTGAGGGCCCGCACGAGTAGTTGTTGGGTAATCCATTTCGGTGACGAGTTATCGACATCTACGCAGGGATGCAGTATTATTGATATACAGACCAAAGCACCTTCCCACCCACCCTCAAATTTTCACTCAGACTCACTCCCCCTCACATTCACATTTCACACGCAAAACCAATGACCTCATCTCAACTCAATAAATCACCATCCATTCCATTCGCCAATCATCTAAGTATCAACTAACCCCCCCTCTCCCTCTTCCCTCTTCTCACCATCCTACCAAACTAACTTTTACAGCCACCTCTTCCTCCCCTGGTCCCCACCCGGCGGCTCTCAACTCCGAAGCAAAAAGGGAAAAAAGAGGAAAAAGCTAATACTACATCCCAAACATCATAACCAAAGAACCAAGAACCAAAGAAAAAAAGGTATCAAGTCATAATCCGTCGTAAAAATTCGTTCAGTTGTTCCCATCTTCCCTTTTCCCTTCCCTCATCATCGAAATATCCCCATTCCACTTTGTCATAACCAACCCTTCTTCATCCGCTTCCGCTCCACCCAACGAGCTTCGTAGCATCTGCCAACCCCCAAGATTATGTAGTCGTCATGCCCCTTTTTGTTTTCGCAAAATAAAACTCCGTCCAAGGTCTAAGAGGCCAAGTGAGACCTGCCATTCCGGACCGACCACGAAGAAAGATGCGATGTGATGTGATGTACAGTTCGGTTGCCCTGCTCCAAAAAATGTACCGTTGTCCATCCTTTATATACCAACGAATGCGAGCCAAGAATCTCTTCAGCACATCTATGCTCTTCACTGCTCATTGACCACATCTCTGATGCTCCAACGCCAGAGATCACCACCACGATTGAAGTCGGCGCCAACCCACTTCTCACACTTTCTCCTCCACCTGTCTTCCTCTTCTCTTTGCCGACGTACGAATTCCGGCCCCACGTCAAACTCTTCGCCAACAAGCCAGTCATCTTTGAGACCGCCATCACTCTTTCGTCCTCCAGCAGTACTGGAGTCTCGTGTGGGAGAGTCTTCTAGGTCAGGGACGTCCTTGAAGACATCTTCCTCATCATCCAGAGCATCAAAGCCGTCCATGGTATCGCCGGATTCGCTCCTATTTTGCCCTGATGGTACCTTGAGCCAACACATCTTTTGCGGATCAAAGACCATGCCGCCTACAACTTGCACATTCTGAGCCGAGTTGACATTTTGGATAAGAGCAGGTCTAGGAGTAGCATTCTGCTTCTCACGATACGAATTATCCTTGAAGGCGTGAGAAGGTATCGATGCTGTTGACGGGGAGGATGCAGGGACGTCGAAAGAAGTGAGCTCGTTCTCGTTGCCTTCCCACCGGAATGTAAACGGATTATAGTACATGCCCTTGACAGCTAAACTTGTGTCAGCGCTGGAAGCAGCAAGACGGCTATTGTAGAGCTTACATTTTGCATTATTAAGATTTCCCAGTGGCTTGATCAGCTGGGGTTTCTGAGGTGGACCCTTTGACTTTTTTGCCCTTACAGAATGTGCTGTGGCAGTGCTCAACCCCGTTGTCGCTGATACTTTCGCCTTCCATTGGTTGGTAAGGGCAGTCAGGGGGGCGCCTGAAGCTGATGGTGTACGTTGTGCAAGCGAATGCTCTCTTGCCATTCGACTGGCAGTAGTATCACGTGCGAATCTGGGTAGCTCATCTCGGAATTTGGCAGGTGAGTAAGGGGTGAGAGGAGCTGGAGTACTTGTTCGTAAGGGGGGTATTTCCTGCGATAACTTGTTTCTCAAGCAAGTAAGTTTTGGTGGACCGCGACCGATTGGCTCCTTGACAAATTTCTGCTCAGTATCGCGAGATGTAGGCAAGTCGTCAAATCCATCAAGCTCGCAGCCATCACCAAAATGCCTTCGACGCATCGGCTTGGTTAGCGTTCTTTTTGAGGCGGCCTCACGGGCTAGGGTTTCAGCCGCGCGCGGGGCATTCCGCCGCGGACTAGGAGATCTTGTCATTGATCTTGAAACAGCCCTTGATGATGGCCGAAATTCAGTACTGTTATTAGACGATTCGGAGTCGTTTCGACGAAAGTGACGAGAAGTCTTGCTGGCAACATGTTGGGATTGCTTGCTCGAGGCACCAGCTGGGAGGAACGGAAGCGGATTTCTTCGGGCTTGAGACATACTCGACTCAGCTCTTTCAACTGGAGTCTTGGGCCGAGACAAATTTTGTAATCGACTGCCAGTATCTGAACGAGATGGTGGTCGTTCGTGCCGTCCCAAGTTCATTGGCGGTTTTGCCGGTGATTGAGGATACGCTCGCATAGTAGGCATGGACCTCTTAAGCTTCAATAGTTGAGCATGGGTCGTCGTGGGTTCAGCGCGAAGAGCAGGATTGGACTGTTTTGATCCAAGATCCCGTCTTCGTGGAGTTGAAGGCGCAAAAGAATGACCGGAAGACGGCGTAGTAGGGGTTGTAATGCTGCTGATTGATGAATGGGTTGAATGACCTCCAAGCCTCGACTGAGACCGACGATTACGATTCGTGATTGGTCCTCCACTCTCTGATACTGGTTCTAGAGATGAATTTTGTCGCTCGTGTCCAAGTGGTCGGGGAAGCCGTGATACAGCAGCGTTTGCGGGTTTGATAGCGAAAGTCAGCGAAGCTGCCGTCTTTGGTCGACCTGGGCTTGTCTGACGAGTCTTCATCTTGAGATTCCGATTGAGGTTGGGTTTGGCAGAGTCGAATACATCGCCATCGCCAATCTCGAGGCCAGCCATAAAATCTTCTTTGACTTCGGCACGCTTCGCAGCCTGTTTTTCTGGAGTTAGATGATCCGGAGAACGGTCATCCTTGCGTCGTTTGAGGATGTCTTCAAATGCAATAGGGCCAGTAGGAAGGATAAGTCCATCAAGACCCTCATCCTCACTCTCAACGGTCAAGGAGCTGGCAACACTCGGGCTCATGCCGGATGCTGAAGAGCTTCTATTGGAACGCCCATCTCGTCGAGTACCTCCAAATCTAGTTCCTAGGCTACCTTCACCCCATTCTTCAAACTCATCTTGAAGTGCCGAGGGCGTTTTCGGGATATCTTTACGAGTTGAAAGTTTGAGAGGCTCACCGTCCGATGGAAATTGGAAATCGGCCTCAAAGTCATCGTCGCCTTCGTTGTTTTGTTGTGGTGTAGGTGGGGTGATGAGAGGTAATAATTTGGGGGCTTGGCGGCTTTTCGTAACCTTGATGGTTTCGCCCCCATCTCCGAAGAAGTCGTCCTCGTCGTCATCTCGGAAACGATCGAGTAGATTGGTTGAAGCAAGTTTAGCTTTCAACTTTTGCTGTGGACTGACGTCAAGATTTGGAGATGGCTGTAGAGCTTTTACGGGACTGCCTTGCACAGATCCATTGCTGACTTGTCGTAATGCTTCAGGGAATTTCGAGGCGTCTTGTTCCTTGATCTTCAAATCGCCTTCTCCTGGTAATTCCAAATCTCCGTCATCCCAGTCGTCCTGAATGATCTTCTTAAGTTTCCTTCCTCCCAATCTCTTAATTGTCCCTCCCATAAGTGCCGATGATGGGACGTTTTGTGGAATTGGTATACCGGCTCGCTTGGCCGTCGCAATGGCATCGATTGTTGATATTTCGTCGTCTCCCGGCAGGAGGACCTGCTTCTCGTCCCCTTGTATTGACTCGAAATCGGATCGTATGGACATGCGCGAGGACGAGACTGATTCTCTGTGGTGTGATGTGGTCGTAGTAGTAGCTAGAGACGCGCTTCGAAAGGAAAAATCATCGCCGCCAATATCCAAATCATCGTCGTCCCAGTTCTCGATAGGTTCCTCCACCACCGCTTTTCGCGGTCTTAACGTTAGTTGCTCCATTGTTCTTCTCCGGTCGTTTGGACAGTAAAACGAGTAAATTCCGAATATGGTGTTTGGCTTGGGTGAATGGGGAGCAGCTTGAGCAAAACGCCAATATGTCGAGTCGAGTTACATGGGTCGCAGCGCTGTTCAACGTTGTAACTTCATCCTGGACGTGCCGTGACTGGTCGCAATTCCTGTATCGGTCAGATTACAAGCCCGGTGACTGTGGTTGTGCTTGTACGAATGTGATTGTGCTGATGCTGATGGTGACGAGTCGCGATGTGTGTTTGTTGAGGTTTGTCGTTTGCTGGCCAATTTTCCTCTCCCTCGTCGTTGGGTCGCGTCCCTTCCTTATTTCCCTTTTGGTACTTGGCGGGAGGCTCGGCGCTGTTGTTGATGCTGCCGTATGGGGAATGTCTCGAGACACCTCGTCGCTGGTGAGCGATGGTGTTGTTGCTGGCTGTAGATGCGTAGGTCTTGGTGGATTGAGCTGTCGTGGTAGTGTTGAGAGATGGCTCTATCGCGTGGCTGGACGGTGAGTGGTGAGTGCGGTCGTCGGAAGAAAAGTGGTGGTTGGGTGGTTGGGGTCGGCGAGCGAAAAGCTTTTAGCGAGCGGCCAGGCTGGGACTTTGCAGTTTGCCTGGAGTTGGGTTGGCGGGGCTTGGGGCTTCCAAGCCAACTCCAGGCCGCGCCGCACTGACCGACAACGTGCCAAACCCTGAAAGGTTTAGGAGGGTGGTCAGTGCAGGGTCAGTGCAGCCCCTCACACCAGCACGGTGGTTCCTGCTTTTTGCAAACGCTGATCTTGAGCATCTAGGAAGTTTGAACTGTATGACGCTCCGCTGGTCCTCCGGAGGCCACTGCCGTGGAGGCCAACTTCGCTGCGCTCCATTAGTATTACGAGTATTGAAGTCACTTTGTATAAGATTAATTGATTTACCCACAAGCTTCGTCACTTTGTACCAATATCTAGCAGCAAGGCATATCAATTCCTGTTCTACCAGTAGCTCGTAAGCAAGTCGGCACCCGAAATGATATTGAGGTGAAAATGCAGGCTATGAATCCAGGCTATCGGTAGTCTACGAACTCACAGACTCTCAGGCTCTTTGACATCTTTGACATATTTGACACAACAGACCAAGTCGCTTACGCTCAACCAGCGCAACTTCTTCGTATCCAAATATACTTCTTTATTCTTGCGCCGTGCACGTATTTCCCGTACTCAGCCGTTTCGGCCTTCTCGAGCGCAGCGAGCTCGGGGGTTTGGGGGGCAAGCCCCATAAGAAGTCCCCGTCAGAACACTTCTCTGATCACGTGGGATAAAAGTCGCGTCTTTCCGTGTTTTCTTTTGACGCGTCGCTCGCACCTTCCAATCATCGTCGTCCTCAGGCAGGATTGACTTTCGGGAGTGCTGCCTTGCCGCCACGGCCCGCAAAATCTCAAGGCTGCACTAGCAGATACGATGAACCGTATCATTTCATGACTTCTTCCCCAGAGGTTATATTCAGATCAGATTCTTGATATCACCAACTTCAAACCCGCAGCGTTTCATCCGACTTCCCCAGCTTCAACGTCATCCCGAAGTCTGCAACCATGGAGAGCGATAAGACCATCTTAAGACTACCGCGCCTCAACCCCGGCGCCGACGAACGCGACTTTGTCCTATTACACGTCTCCTCTGCTGGTCGTCGTCTTCTCGATGTGAAGCTGATTGGCACCGAGGAGAGCAACCTCTATTCCGTCTCATGTAAGGCTGCCGAGATGATCGTCCGGGTGGGCCTTCTACCCTTGGGCCTCATCTTCATGCGTTGCTGAAAATCCGGGGACTAATCTCGCTTTGTTTTAGTGAAGCATGTTTCCATTTCATCCCTGAGGTCAAAACACTGCCAACCCGATGACTGGGAGGATATCTTGATTTTCGTCTTGCGGGGCCAGCTTCCGCAGAATGAGAGGGTCGTGCAGGATGTCAAGGCTGTAGCCAAGGCAGACGACGAATCGCTCATCGTCACTATACAAAAAGATATACAAGGTATCAAAGTATGTCATTAAAATTTCCCGCGGCAAGTGAATGATGCTTTTCATTTACTAATGTTTATATAGCAAAAACTGGGAACCATCACGCTGGCTGTCACAGAAGATGAAGAAGCTTCCTTGTACGAATGGTGTGGGAATGCCATTGAGTCAAGAGATAAGGCGAGTCAGGAGCTGCACAGTCTGCGAACGAGCGTCCAAGAGAAAGATGCTCAGCTCAAGAAGTTTCAAGATACCCTGACAGAGCTTGTCAAGTCGAAAGAAGCCCACGAAAAGGCTCTGTTGGAGAAATTCTCGCTCTTGCTGAACGAAAAGAAGCTCAAGATCCGGGATCAGCAGCGTTTATTGTCCAGCGCCACTGTTGACCCTGTCAAGCTGGAAGATGTCGCAAGAGGACGAGGAAGCCGTTCACGTTCTGCTGGCCCGTCGCGAGCTGGGAAAAGAAAAGTCAGTGCGGTGGTTGATGATGACTCGGATGAAGGGTTTGAGAAGATGGAGGTTGATGAGGCCGAGGAGGACGCTGATGGATTGGAATCGGGAGAGGACCGGAGGACTCCAACTCCTGATCCCGATATGACGGCTTCGGAAGCCTCGGATGATGAGGAGCCGTCGCTCCCTCAAAAAAGAGACCCGAAGGACAGCCTCCCTTCTAGCTCAACTGTGAAAGATGAGAGAGAAAGCTCCATCCCTCTCCCCGCAAGAAGTCTACCCGTTCAGCAAAAGCCAACGCCGAAACCTGTGCCTGCTCCCGAACCTGATCTGAGTTCGGAGACCGAGTCGGATGATGAGTTGTAAGCACTTTACCATCACGGCTACAAATCATGGGAAACGGGATTTGAGAAACGACTAACGAATAGATGGATGGAAATATGCTAGAGTGTTGTTAGTTTTACGATGTCAACGACCTTGAATACGAGTCTGTACTGTACCTGAAATACCAAGCTTTGTACACATCTACCCATAGATCCTCTCCAATGTGAGTACCATTGAGTACAATTATCTTTTCAACGTTGATTTCATCACATTTCTCTTGCGTTGTTTGTCTTCGGAAATTCGGGGTACTGTATCTATCTGGTTTAGCGACCAAATTTTGAAACGCATACTTCTTTCCGCTATCTTTATATCATTCAGTCCTTGCTTCTTTTGCTTGCCTTTGGTTTTTGGCACGATCCGCGTGTCTTTGCTCCGCGCATCTGATCATCTTGCGTTTAAATGCACTACGTATTGGAGTGTTTTTGAAGCGTGTTACTTGCGTTGATTTTGCTACGGCATTTGCTGCTACGCTTTTCGATTTCGACATTTCTATAAACTCTTTTTTAACTTAAATTCACGTTTCGAATCCACGTTACGAGATGAGATGACCTTTTTCTTGGAGTGATGTATTGGCAGTGGTGGTATACATGCGGTGATTTTCTTTCGGGATTAAGGTTTTTGGTTTTAAGTTAGGATTGATGACTTACGCTTTCAACGACCCCTTTTTTTGTTGATTGATTTATTATATATGAAGATTAACCCTGCGATTGGTATGTGTCGTTGGATTCTTCATCAGCAGTTCGGCCGTTGAGTCGCTACCTGTAAAAAACCTTCAATGCCAAAGCTTCTCAAAGCACAATTCCTCTATATCCACGACTATAGTGATTTTCGTTGTCCAGGACGATGTAAGAATGAAGGATTTCTTGACACATTTCATCTCAGATTCTCACCCAGCTGAGTTGTCGTTCATCTGTAAAATGGCATAACAGCCTCAGCTCTCGCCATCGATATTTTCAATGTCTACGAATCATTTTTGCAACTGCGCTTACCCATGCTTCTGACGTGTTTTTGTCTTTCCATATTTAGAAAACATTACAGCCTTTGTTGTTATCTTATTCTCGAACCTTGATGTAGCTTAACGGCACTGGACAACATTTCCAAAAGTTTTCTCATGCTCAACTTGATCCGAGAGGCTACTCAAATTGATCGCTAGCAGCTCTCCCCAATGAAGAAGCACTGGCAGATCAGTGGCATCAACTTTCGCGGAGATCTTACGAGGTAGCTAATAGGGGCACAGGAACAATTATTCCAGATCTTGGCGTTAGTTGAAACGCTGCAAAGGAGTGTAAGCAATGAAGTCATTGTGCAACAATGCCAAGAACGCGCGATAGACCTGATATATTTCTGTTCAATACCCACGTGGCGATTGTATGCACATTTTTCGAAAGAAAAAACCGAAAGAAACTGGATGTGATTCAGAATATTTTGAACAAGATGTCGAGAGAAAGAGGATATACCGATAACCCAACCGCGATTCCACTGCAACGATTTCATTCAGCATCTCGCTCTTCATCAACTACTTCTACATCTGAACACCGACCATCCTCTCCCTCACTCCCCTTCAAAAACCAAAACCAAAACCCGCAACCCACACCGAACTCGAAATTAAAAAGCACCCGAAACCCCGGCAAATATATCACAAGCTCATGGCCCAAGGACAACTGGGCATGGGAACTCGGCGGCCTAGCAACCTCCGCCATTTCACTATGCAGCATGCTCGCTCTCCTACTCACTTATAACCACCAACATCCTCCACACTGGCCCTACGGTCTCAACGTCAACTCCGTCCTCGCATGGATATCTACCGTAGCAAAGGCCTCTCTACTCGTCCCCGTAACATCCTGCATCAGCCAGGCGAAATGGCTCTGGTTCACTCCACCACCATCCCAAGCCACCTATCGCAATCTCGCAGACATGGAGTATTTCGATGAAAGCAGTCGTGGTCCGTACGGTAGCCTTCAGCTTCTAGCTCGTCTGCGGGGACGACACTTGGGAGTTCTCGGGGCTGGGGTGATGGTTTTGGTGCTGGCGTTTGATCCGGTGGTGCAGCAGCTTGTACAGCACAGAACGGTTAATATCGCCGGGAATCAAAGTGCCGTAGTCTCTGCAACGGATTCTTATGATCAGTCCCAGCCGGATAGTCAGTCTTCGACGGGCGTGTACTTTCAGCCAGCGCCGTTGCCGATCAAGGCTGCAGTGTACAATGGTCTATTCAACGAGAATCCATTCGTACAGCCGTACTTCACTTGCACATCGGGGAATTGCACGTGGAAAACGTACTCCTCGTTGGCAGTCTGCTCGAGCTGTGCAAATGTCACTTCACTATTACAAGTCGATTGTAGTAGCGGTGAGGATTGCACTGCTCAACTCCCAGATGGTGGAGCGTCATTTTCTAGCGCAGATGGAACAGTGATGATAACCAATTCCAGCAGCGCACCGGCATTCTTCAAAAATGCAACATCGGAGGTACATGTCCTGGCAAACTTTCAAAATATCGCAACCTTCAATCAATCCACCAACCTAACACCATTCTCTTTCTCAGCCACAGAATGCGTCTTATATCTCTGTGTCAACACCTACGACACCTATGTCCACAACAATACATTCCACGAGAGCCACACCAGCACACCAAACCTAACCAACACTTCAAGCAACACAACAGCACCACAATCCAACGCCACAGATCTCTACTACACCCTTCCCTCCCAACAATTTAGCATGAACAGCCTCTCCTTCAACGAAATCTCCTCCCAAGTCAAAATTTTAATAAACGGCAGCGTCACTTCAAACGAAAATACAACGACAACAAACATCCAATTCTCCAGTGACGCCCTCCAATCAATCTGGGACTCCGCCTCTCTCACACACCCCATTATCCGCGTCGCACAAACCCTAACAAAAGTCCTCCGCGACGGCAACAATAGCGACGCCACAAATCCCTCCCTTCTCCAAGGCGCACGCGGGACGACGAAAATAATGCAACTTCACATTGATGTAGAATGGGTCTGGTTGTCCCTGCCTTGGTTCTTGTGGGTCGTAGCAGCTATTCAGCTAGTCTTGACGTTGTGGGAAACGAAACGACGGGGAGTTGGTGCGTGGAGGGGCTCTGGGTTGGTGTTGGCGTTTCATGGGTTTGCGGGACGGGCGGTGGAAGAGGGGGAGGAGAGGTTGATGGCGTGTAGGCAGGGGGGGCTGGTGGATGTGGGGGAGGGGATGGGGGTTAGGATGGTGAGGGGTAGGGATGGGGTTATGAGGTTGAGATGTGAGGGTGATGAGGTGGAGGATTTGGGGATGGGTGATGGATAGGGGAAGTTTGATGTGGGATGGGTGGGGGGAGTTTGCTTGGAGATGAGGTTATAGGGGGTTGGAAAGTTTAGCGAGAATTAGCGAGGGAGGCTCCCGGCGACTACTTCCACCAAATAACCCCACCATGACATCCTGCGTTTCTTCGTGTACTGGAAAGAGAATACACTAGGCGCTGATACTTTTCCTCGAGGGAAGTAGTGGCTCGGCGATTTTTCTGCTAGTAGGTCTTGGGAATTGGAAAAGGTTGTGTTTCGTTTGAGACTTACTTTATTATTATATTAACTAAGATTGGATTGCAGAGTATAAGTAAGGCATTGAAGTATTGTACTGTATTGAAAAACATTTCGAAAGGAAACAAATGAAACTAAGCGGAATCCAGGAAGCCCGCCGCCTAATTTCGCATTTCCATCATTATTAGACCCAGTTATTAATCAATTGATGTATCCGAAATTCTCAATCCTGGCACCAAAATTCGTACCTTCCGCAAACTCCCAGCCCGCATCCCTCCGAACAGCATCAAAAATGATCGTCATCAACTCGTCGAAATTTGGCATCGCATTCGTGATTTCGTCACCCCATACGCCTCCGTCATTCGACGGTAGCATGCCCCACGCATGAACATAAATTTGCGTCAGCACGAACAATACCGTCATCAGGAGATATTGTGGTGTGTAGAGTTCCTCAGTCTCTACATTCGCCACGGCATCCAGGTAAATCGTAAGTACGTCTTCTCGTATTCCACCACGCACGGGACCACGCGTGAATTTCACCGGCGTCATGCGCTGTTCGTTCGTCAAGGGACGAACACGAGCAGTATCGGGATCGGAATGGTAGACGAGCTTCAACTTGAAGCCCCCCGCCAGACCGGGGCCGAAGAAGTAGGCGCGATCGAACCACTGGATCCATGCTCGGAACCAGGCTTTCTTGGCGGCGAGATCGCCGTCGGGGTATGGATGTTTTTCAAGGTCGAGGATTTCGAGGAAGTTTCGGGGGAAGAATCGCACGCCGTCGACGACGCGGGTTTGGATGGGGGTTTGCAGGTACTGGCGGAAGACGGGGGCGAATTCTGAGGTGGGGTAGCCGTTTGTTCGGAGCATGCGGTGGCCGGCGATGTCGTCGGCGAAGGTGGTGCGCGGTGGGTTGCGCCGGAGGAGGCTGTTGGAGAGTTTTCTCATCATGATGGTGCTGGATGAGTGGTTGGTAAATGTTTGATAAATTCGGTGCGAGCTACCTAGGTACTTGAGAATATACTGAAAGTGCAATGGATGTATATCAGTGATGATGCACAAAAACTGCTAGCACGACGGCCTTATATCGCACTTGAGGGTGTTATATAAAGATAGAACTTTGTCAATCCTTGCTTTTCTTTCAACAAGAGCGACGCGTCGGGTTGGCTCTTTGTTCATTATGGCCCTCTATCCGCATTCGGAAATAATCTTTCGAGTCAACCACGTCGACACATCTTTTTGATTAAACAAAGACCTGCTCTGCAAAAAGTTGACTAGGGAAAGTTGGTGGATAGATCACGACTGGATTGGAATTATGAATGAAACTCGGCTAAAAAGGGGTATCGCTCGGCGTCGGTTATCTCGGGGTCTGAGAACGAAGAGTTAACTAAACAAGAATGCCTTTTTTGACTATTTCCAGGGCTCTTGTGAGATTGTTTGGTGTTTGTTTTTGCCAAAAAGGAAAGGGAGGTACGTAAGGCACATATATGTTGAAGTGAAGAGAGGGTGTTTGCGGCGCGTGAGGCCCGTGCTAAGCGAACATTCAAACCTTTTGGCATTGGCTGTTGGGTATTCTTCTCTCCTTCCGAATCGACTTTGCAACTAATGAATTACTCTCCGATTTTCTGTATTGCCGTGCAAGTTACAGTATACTGCAAAATCGGTGATCACGTTGAGCGCAAAAGGGTTGTCCAAGCGGTCTCGTAAAAAGTAAGTAGATCAGAAATGTGGAAGTAGTCAAGCAGATAGGATACTTTTATACTTTTGAAGCATAAAGAAAAGGCCTTCATAGCCTACTAGGAACCTTGGTCACTCGCAGCATACAATCAGTTTCTTTTGGCCGAGCCCCCATTTGATCGTGGATAACTGCGGTGCGACCTCCCCCATAGAGTATTTCGATACAAACTTCACCATGTCTCCTTATATATTGGGTCGAGAACCTTACTTAAAAGCTCTCCTATATCGCAACGTGGAAAAAGAACCAAAAGGTGAAGCCAAAAGGGAGACATTGGCAAGTGTACAGAGCGCAATACTGCCAAGTGAAGAATTTCGGTAGATTGTCAGGGGAAACAGATCCCGAGTGACAACGTCTAACTTCTCATTCACGCAATATAAGTAAACGACCGTATTATTTCGTGGCTCCATAACTGCATATCTGCGTAAATGTCCAAAAAGCTTCCAGCTCCATGCCAATCATAAATCATCCCAAAAGTCGCAAGCCCTCGCTAACAATTGTTGCAATACTGTAACCCCTATGCCAACTCGCAATTCTCCAAGATATCTTTTCGTAGTTACGACGCAGCAGGTAGCGGAAACAATCGTATCCCAGGAAGAAATGGTGCTCGAAGTCCCAATTTCCCTGCTCCTGTATAGGCGAGAGACATGCCAAGATGGACTTCCAAACTTCTCAGCGATGCCGCATCGAAACGTCTGCTGGTCTCTTGAGGGGGAGGATAGTCGACAGTAGGGTCCTTAAACGCCGTTAGACTGGGGGTTATCGAAGAGGAGTAGCTCTCAATCGTTACCGGCGGGATAGGATCCGTTGGTGGTTTCACCACTCCATAAGTTTTCTTCCACAGAACCAAGCTACGGCGCAAATCCCACTAATCAGTTAGCTTTGAAACTATCTAGAGGTAGAGGCGCCATACTTGGAACAATCCTGCCCATGGAGTTTGGAGGGGGGGGTTCTTGGTCTGCTCAGGGCGAAGGAAGGGTGGAATTATCGCTTTCAAGACAATCTCAGCCATTATTGGTATAGTTTTCTTTGAATACCCAGATACGAGCTTGAAATGTTGCTGCTGTTTGCCAATACTCGTTTCCAGCAGTTCAATCCACCAATTCGTTCCCATGTTCTTGAGTCGCGCTGACCGCACCGTGACAAGGTTTACGCCGACCAACCAATCAAGTAAGCCCCCATCGAACGAGGCTCAATATTGTACACTGAATTTTGTACCGTCAGGATCCCATCTTGAGTCGATGTAGTCTTTGATTTTATTGCGACGAAGCTTCGTTCGCTTGGTTCGATGCCGCGATCAGTCGTTGCCGGCTGCCAACAGGAAACACTTGCGAAGAATCAACCACAGAACTGCGGCATTTCAGCAACGATCGTGTACTGGCAGTGCTTGCCAAGAAGATGGTCAAGTTCCATCGACTCTAGATGAGCAGTCTTGTGGTTGGAGATCTCGTCGTTTGCTTCGGATTGAACCAGGGCATAGGCCGGCGACATGTTCGTCCAAACCAGCTCGGGGAAAACCTGCGTCCGGAGCAGATGTAGCGAGACGCCATGTGTATTGCGAATCTTAGGGGCAGCTTTGTCCCACGATTTGGCTAATTGATATTGGCTCCAGATGTCAGGCCAAAATCCAAATTGGTATTGCATCCTTCATGGCCATCGACATCGAGGAGCATTCGAAGATCATTCCGATGATGCCCTTGGCACCGCATCCGATAAATTCGACAAAGTATGTTCGTTTTATGTACCTGTCAGCGGCCGCATCTTTGTTGGAGGTCGTGTTCGCTGCAAGTCCTCGTAGACTGATGCCTCCCTCCGTCTTAGTCTCATTGCTGCACATCTGGGCCTCCAAACGTTGTTGCTATGACGGCCTTTGCACATACGGGTACGTACTGAGGTACGACTGGCGATTAAGAAGCATCAGAGCAGTTGATCGTGAAGTAAAAGGGCACAACAATTGAACGACGGGTCCTATTCAGGAGTGAACTCGCGGCGGTTTGCGGGGTTGTGTAACTTGAAAGACATCTAGTGTAAGTGGCATATCATCTCCATCGTATTTCTGGGTGCTAAATATTCTGTCGAGGAAGAGTGAGCTATCTCCAAGACGTAGTGAAAATTCTGCAGCACGCAAAGGCTTCTCCTTCTGCTGAGAATCGAATCTCGACGTCAGTTGTACATTACTTCCTTCAAGAACGGAAAATAGAGAGTCAATACCTTGGTAGTGGAATCACTATATATCGACACCGCTCCACGATATTTGTAGTATGGAATTACGTATGGCAAGGACATACCGAGCTGAGTGGCCCCCTTTCAGTCGTGTCGGATAGAGGAACATCTGGATGTCGCATCAAAGCACCGAGGACGACAATAAGTTCGAGCAGAATGACGAAGTCCGACCGTGGTCCCTTTCACAACGAGCTTTCCTTAGGCTGCCATGATAATTGATCAACAGACATGTGCCGTGGTGTACGATCGCGCCAAATCTGTTATCATGCTGTAGCCGCAAGATTTGTGGAAATGATGCTAGTTGACAGCGGAGAAGAGCCGACTAGCAACGATTGTGATGGCGACGGAGACTGGAGCGGCCCATCTAGCGATGGCCAGGAAGTGGAAATGTGATAAAATAAGACGAAGGAAGTGGAAGATAGTTGTTTACGAAGGAGCAAGAGCTGGCTGGGTCTGAGTGTGTTTCGGGGGATGGTGGGCTGGCTGGCTGGCTGGCTGGCTACCTTAAGATGTAAGACGCAGAGCCTCAAATAGACCGGGCCACATGTTCATACACCGGGTGGCCTTCTTCCTTCTCAAATCCTTGCGCGGCCTGTCACTACGGCGTCTCAACCACTATATGCATTCTAGATTACTCTTAGAAGAGGGATGGTTGTCGTCTCAGTCCCAGCTATGCCTAGATTAATCAACGCAAACGACGCGTTTTGAGACAATCTGGCAAAAACCATCGTCGCCAGGGAGTCTGGTTACAGCTCTAGAAACAAGACCAAAAGCTGACATCTGGGACCCAAACCGGCAGACTGGGGGGGGGGGGCAGCGAGTAGGTCTGCTCCTCTCCGGAGGGCACGTACGTGGGTTCCATTACTTCCGTACGTGTGGGTTTCCAGTGTCCCGCTGAGGCCTCCACCCGGCCCCCGTCAGCAAAAACTCACTATAGGCTGGCAAGATTGCGAGTCCCACTAAGATCATGCACCTCTACGACTGTAGCGAGCGCCACGCATTGAAGATGGTGTAGGGCGATTGGAGACGAATCATCATACAGGTACATCCTAGGTACATGACACCTTTAAATTTGCCGCTCGGTTAAGAGAGCCTTCTTTTCGAAGGGATCCTGAACCTCCATTGAATTCTATCCTTTCTTTTGTAAGGTGAATAAGGGTCACCACGAGATAGGCATGACCTGATATTACTCGGCGCGGTTTTCTGAGAGCCCAGGCAGAGGTTTTTAGGCGTGAAATATGACCTTCTTGAATATTCTCAGCGCTATCGTGATCGGAGACCCAGAAACTCCTCAATATATGAATGATTGATTGTTGAATAGTATTTTCATGATATGTTGGATCTTTGGGTGTATGGTTGATTGATAATGGTTATTTGAAGCGACGATATTCCTCTGGTTTTGGTAGGTTGCAGGAGGGTCTACTTCAGAAAAAAACCAGCCGACTATCGCGAAAATGGGAAGGCCAATGAGATGCCTTGGGGACGTGGCAGAGCGGGGAAAGTTCTCGTGCCGCAAGCCGGGTGGAAGTAGAAGTTCACATTTGTGTGGTGTAAATGAGGACATATTAAGAGGGTTTATTATAAGCGTGACAGAGAGACTTGGAACATATTGGCCGATTGCACCCGTTGTCCAAAGAAGCTTTTTTGATGAAAATGGGTGTAAAATGGAGGTCAAAGAAAAGGAGGCCCTCTACGGAGTACTGAGCGGCGAAATATTTTGGATTGGCTGAGTAAGACTGGCGCATCCCGCGTAAACTCCTGCATAAACTCCGCGTGACCGTTCATCAAGTCAAGCGACAGGGGGGCTTATAAACATTTAAACTTCTGAGTATTGTACTTTTGTATAAGCTTGTATCATGGCGAGCCCTTTCCCCCAAGCCACAAGACATCTAAAAGGGGGTGGTTGCTAAGGTGCATAATCGCGATACTGTAGCAAGAGTGTAGAGCGGGGTTGTTGTACAAAAGGTCCCGACACTGGTCGACGAAACGATAGATTCAAAACAACAGCAAAGAGATAGGGGAGTTAAAAATAAAAAATGAACTGTTGCCATTGATCCAGGAGATATCGTGTATATTCTCTTTTCGGCTTTGGAAAGCTCTGGGCACCGCACATCATTTAGGAGGGAGGGTTTTGTAACCTTCAATCACTCGCACAAAATCAGGTCTCTGCAAAGTAGCCTCAAGCATAATAGACTTTTCATAACACCCGCGCGACATAGATCATTGTATATGCCTGCAATTCGAAATTTGATCATCTGTCCCGCACTTGCAACCTGCCATCCGTGGTTTAACTTGTTTTCCATGCCTCTTCATAGAGCCATGATAAATCTCGAACCAGATGACTTTGCACAAAGTGAATTAGAAGGGCATTGAGCTCAAACCATAAGTGCCAATCGCAATACCGTTCATTTCTCCACCCACTTGGAGATTATGTACACTCCAAATACCTTGGTGTGTTGCCAGCGACCTCGCTCGCCATGCACCGGTCGAATCGATGCAAGACCACCCAAAAAATGAGCAGCACGAATGGAACGGCTTTTGGTAGACTTCGAATCTCCGCTTTGGGTCGTTTCCTCGGAAGGGGGGTCTTGAACTTCGGGATCCTGTGGCTGTGTGAGCTAGGTACCCTCTGAGGGCTACTTGGTTGTAAGTAGCTCACGTCAGGAACATCCTCCTTCGGCGGAGGGACGTGGCCATATTTCTCGGTACAGCGAGTTTGCCCTTCATCAACGGAAATCTGAGTATTAAGATTAGCCTCGACCGCTCCAGGATCTGGCGGCAGATGTACCTGAGCGCAAGCTGAGAGGTTCGATAGCCATGATGGGCCTCTCTTGGCGGGAAGTCGAAGGAGATTCTCGAGCGATGGCTTGGAGAGAGAGTCTGCCATCCTGTAAAGCGCGACAAAGAGGTTTCCGTTTGGTAATAGATTGGTAGTCCAATTGTCTGGTCTAATATCTCGGAGATTCTGTTGAGTTATGTTGAGTTAAAGCGTACCGAGCATGCGTGAAGCGACCCCTCGTGATAAAATAAGCGAAAATGCAGCCCCGCAATTGGCAGTAGTCATAAAATGGATCGCAGAATGAGCAGTACTCACTTCATAGCTCTGGTTGAATGATCGGGAAGTTTGACGCTCAACCAATTCCGCTTCTGCAACGACAAAAAAACTCTGGGAAGAAACATCGTCGTTCCCCAGGTACTCGCCACCCGATCGCATCGCAAGTACGTCTTGGCTCGTCTTGGCTTCCAATAAGCGCGCCCGGAATAAAGTTAAACCTCAAGGTCTGTTTGTAAAGCGATATCCAACTTCTCAAGCCGACGGGGATGATCCATGGTCCGACGTCAAGCCAGAGACACATCTTCCAGCCGGAATCTGCATTGGGAGCCACCAGAGGTGACATGCAAATATCATGGGCTGCTGCAAACCAGCGGGATTGATTTCTAGCCACCTAGTCGATAATATACCAGAAGGCTTCCGCATTTCGAATACCACAGATTGAACATCGCCACTTGCGAGATTTCGGGGGCTTGGTGAGCATGTTTGAAGGTAGTGACAGGGGTACTGTTGGACCGCAACTGTAAATGGGTCGACCTTTGTTTCGACATCTTCCTCTAGAACACGCCAGCCACAGGAAGTCGCTAGTTACTTGATCGCCAGCTACATATCTCACTTTCCCATCTCTGATACACTTTTCTTTTGCGTTATAATCGTATCTTTTTGGAATGATGATGATTGTTATCCAATGCCACGGTTATTTTCTCGCGAAATCCGCAATATGAGCGAATGGGCGTGGTTACTACATGTAACCCTCCAGCGTACTGAAAATCAGCTTCGGAACCTCGTAGCTTGTAAACTAAGTCGTTGCAGTTTTGGGCATATCGGGAGGGGTCGTTGAAAAGGTTGAAACATCCAGGAACCGTCGACAGACTAGGCTTTTTGAAGATGGTTCGCCCATATAATCAAGGGATAGTGTGCTGTGTTATAGTATCGTCCATTGCACAGTGTGTATGGCGGAAAGCTGGGTGGAGAAAGTAGGGATAGTTTCCGCAAACGGGCTGAAAGTGCCAAAATGTCCCCAAGCCTGTGTGGTGCTACCCTGTCGTTATCCATTACAGCAAGTGGAAGTAGGAGATCAGAGTTGTAGTGACGCAATCTGATACCGCTCAACTGCAATAGATATCTGGGGCTGGACTGTGAGACGAGGTGGTGCTTGGATTCTAGTAAAATTGATGCTTTGAAAGTAGGTCATCGTACCCCATCTGTATCGTTTACGAGTCGAATTAACTGGAGCAGCTCGACGATTCGACAATCCATCGTTGCATTCTTAACAGCCTATTTTGTGTCAGAGAGAAGTAGCGTAGGTACGTTAAGAGGGGGAAAAGTCAACATAGCCGCGGATGTTGACGCTATGCAAAGCTCTGTAAAATTGCTGGGTAGCTAGCAGATCCGTACAGCAAGATAGATTTGAAGCTGGAAAATAGCATTCCGACGTCGTCTACACATCTGCTATGTAGTAGAAAGACGTAGAAGGGTTGATTGCGTCAATCGTTTGTGATTGAACAAGCGGTCGTACCATATTCAAATGGGGTCAAACGACGAGGGTCCACGATGCAGCTCTCGTGAAAAATCCATCGAGAACTGGCACAACTGCAGAAGAGCTATGGTATCAATTGTTCCGTGCGATAGGCTGTTGTGGCATTGTTTAGTTGTCGGATCCTGCTGAAATTTGGGGAGTTGTTGGTCGTTGAAATGAAACGCGCGGCCGACGAAGAAAACCAAGAACGCGGGGAAGAGTCGGCTCGTACACTGTTCGTATTGCTAGCACGGCAATCTAACCCCTGGCCTTGCTCCCGTTCGAACAATATCGTAGTTGGAGTTGGTTTGCCGAAACCTTGGGCGGACTCCCTGAGACCCTCGACGTCGTCAAAAAAAGATAAGGGAAACGCCCCAGAACTTCGTCATCGATGTCCCAATGCCGTTGTGTGCTTGTTCTGATGGTTACTTGTGGTAGAGACCAATTTCCGAGCAATCCGCCACCAGCTGGATCGAATCCTTACTCCAGCTTCGATGTTAGACTATCACGTGACAAATAACAATTCCGAGTGAAAACACCAATTTTTCTACTCTTGGGTGTGCCTTCACTTGTTGTCCAACTGTATCCAACCAATAGGCCATTATAAACTGCTTTTGGAAAGTCAAAATTTGCTCTAGAAGCTAGTTTTCTAGACTTTGATTGCGAGGCCACACCACACCACTCTCCGCCCGGGCGGCACAACAGAGTCACGACAGAGTATAGCATCTCTCAGCAGAGGAATGAGCAAATCAGGAATACTGTATAAGATGAAGCAGCATCTTCCATCATAATTTACTTCAACTATTAATTAGATCAGTTCTGCACCAAGCACGCCTTGAAATATGCTTAGTCAGCTATCTTGGCCCATGGACTCTACCACTGATTCGAAAACCACATGAAAGACTGCGACGTACCAATCGTGGCAGTGCGATTATGGATGTTCTGACGTGGTCATGCGCAAGTTCATCCGACCTCTCTTTGGGACGTTCATCCTACCCTGGAAAAATGCTGCTCTTCTCGACTCGTCCACATCAACTTGCATCAAGGACTCCACATGGAGCCTGCCCCACAGATACAGCGACAGTCTACCGGTAGTTGTAAACGGCCTATCGTTGGTATTGCTTCTGGATTTTGGCATGCCATTTCCAGATGTGGTGGGGACAGATGGCAATCTTGCTTTCGTTCATCGCCCCTATTCACCTCGAAGAATGTTCTATTCATGCTGCAGGACTAGCAGTGCGCCCCTATAATTGTTAATTTTTGATATCAGTCTATGGAGATTTGGAAAATTTATGTCGGCTTTCAGACCATCGGGTATCGTAGGCGTCTAAGCCTCTCGGGTTGGAGCGCTGCTATATATTCATCACCGCCAGAACAAAACGGAATTGGTGTGTAGTGGTATGATACTCTATTGGCATCTCGGTCGAGTCTGCCTCGCCTTCTCTCAGTAACCCTGGGCGTTATATGCAAGAGGTTATGGTTGGGCATTCCTGAGTGCAGTGACGAAGCCTCATCAAATGTATACTAGAGATTTGAGGGTCAACCAAGTCCCCAGACTCAAATGCGTCACAATCATCTTCTCATTTCTTTGCATCTTCGTCTTCATTAATTCCGGCAGAGGTCGATCAAGATAGTTGCAAAATTCTCCACATATTTGCGTTACTAGTACAAACTGCTTTCATGTCTAGTTCTCCTAATACTACCGACGAGGCAGAGCGGGCTTCGCCAACGCCAAGAATACTACATGGAGGCTCCCGATTTTCAGGCCTCTCAGGAAAGACATTTGTTCAAAATGCAGAGTCTGGGACACAAACCACAAGTAGTTAACCTTTCTTAATGCCATTCGAAGGGCAGTTCTAACTTTTGAAAAAGACACCCCGAATTACATTCGCACTCTCATCTTCAACTTTGTTTGCAGTTGCATTGGTCCAGTTGCAGCATACATCGAGCGAATCAACAGGGAACGAAATGCTGAGAAGGAATATATTCGAAGTTTGTATAAAGATTTCCGTAAACAAGTTGGTATGTTCTCCTTCTCGACCCTGTCTAGGAGTAAAGCTGAAAGTTCGCAGACGAAGATGTTCCAGAGGGGTTTCCACAACTAGCAGCTTTCCTCAATAGCGAAGAGAACTTCAGAGTATTCCGACGATTTGGTGCAGCCCACTGCCGCGTCTTACTTCAACTGGAGAGTGAAATTTATATTCTCGAGGAAAAATTGGCGCAACTTGATCGTGCAGATGCTAAACCAGATGCGAAAGATTCCTGGAGACTCCGGACTGCTAGATATGAAGAAAAATGGGACTCAACACAAAAAGAGATACTAGGCAAACTTCAGGAAAAACTCATTGCTTATGGTAATTCATGGCAAGGTAGCGACGAATAGATAAAAAAACTAACGTAAACTCCAGACACTCTGCTTTTTCACGATAGGCAACTCCGAGCGTGCGATCAACCGACAGACGATAGCCACCGAAGCGTGTACCACTGGATCATACGAAAAAAGCCCCTGGCTAAAGATTCATATGGCTGGATATATCATTCCACGGATTTCGTCGCCCAATCGCCAATTCCTCACTTCGAAGCCTCAATTCTATCGTCTATCTTCAAAGTTAGTATAGCGACCGAGCAACCTATTTTTGTATTGCATACCTAAATGATCTAATTAATATTAGTCTTTATTCCAAATTCGCGGCGAAAGCATCAATAATGATTCGCCCGTGAACCATTACTCAATGAGGATCGCCACTAACATCGCCAAAATGATCACAGTGACAACAACTGTTGGCATCCTGATCATTCCTGTCTATATCCTCTTGTGGGTTTCGCTATCCCGCGCAAGTATTGTAGCAACTGTTTTGATTTCAGTCTTGAGCTTTTCTACGCTGATGTCGCTCATCACCAAGTCTGAGATCAAAGAGGTCTTGATCGGTACGGCTGCGTAAGTGTCAACCTTTCCTCCCATTCCATTAGGAAGTTGAACTTTTAAAACTACGCATCACTAACAAAACGGTACTCGTAACAGGTACTGTGCTGTGTTGGCAAGTTTTCTGGGAAATCTCCCGAAATTAAGCGACCGTTAATAGCGTATTTTCGGACGACGAAATTTCCCTTACGCTCGCTGGAAAGGCGTCAAAAATGCATCTTGGTATTAATCTGTGATATTCTTGGCCGAACATGGGCAGTAATTTACTAGTAGCCAGTAATTTGAAACTTCTCTGCAATCTCTCATCTCGCTTAGCTCCCTATCACCTCCTATGAATTGGTCTGTCAGCAGCCAACAGCGCTACAGACGACATGTGGCTTCTTCTACTGTATTAATTGGTATTCAAAGACCCCCCTTTCTCCCGTTGTACTCTTAATTCTCTGTGGCGGCCTTTATAATAGAAGTCAACATGAAGGAGGCCCGGAAAACGGGAGAGCTCTTCTATTTTAAGCTTAATTCTCTATAATAACCTAGCAAAATTAACCTTGAAGCGGGCGAAAAGAGGGGGGTATTGTATTGCAGTCAATGCGGTGCTCGCTTCTTGCCACCTCATTTTCATATCGAACTTTCTGAAGATGAGAGGTGTTAATAGTCACAGGAGGATTTACTATTGCTTTCAAAATTCACCCTTTTGCTCCTTCTCAGTCTTGCAGGTGACCTGGCTGCAGGCGGAAATGCAGTGATCACTTCATCCGATTTGATACTTTTTTATTTTTATTTACACTATTTTACGGCAAACGGATATCCTACCGACAATGATAGGTTCCTGAAGTCCTGACTCTAGGCACATGCCGCCAGGGGAGCTAGTTTTAACCCTGGGCGATAGGGGGATACAAATTGGGGTACGCGAACCACTTTATCATAGTAGTATCGTGTTACAAAGTTCAGACTCGTAGGAGTGGCCTTAAAGGCAGGGAGMGGCTACTTAAAAGTAACTATTTCCGCAAAAGAGCAGAAACCAGATATATTAAGGAAAAGAAAAAAGGAGAGGGTTTGAATGATCTTTTGAAAGGGAATCAACCTTAACTCCTTGCAGGGCAGATATCCTTGAAGAAACGGGTTTTGCAAAGGGTCTCCTGGAATAACTTATGTGAGTTTGCTCCGAAGAGCATTCTAGGATCGCGGTCGATAATCTTATAGAGCTTAGGGGCTTTCTTAGCAGCGAACCAGCAGAAGGCCATATGAAACTGGGATTTTCTTTTCTTGCAGTTACACGTGAGGAGGGCGTCTTCGTGGTTAAAGCGTTCATGSTAATCTGCAAAATCTCCGTGCCCCGAGCGAGCTGCAAGAAGACGGGCAAGAGTGGCTCTAGGTAGACGAAGTGAAGGGGGTTTTGGAACCCAACTAAAGATGCCTAGATCGCGGTAGCTATCCGGGAGAGTAGATCGCCATAACCGTTGTGCCCTAGCAACGCTTGCTTCCTTGACTCGGCGG
>QYAP01000212.1:0-57788 GCA_003988905.1 Hymenotorrendiella dingleyae
GGAACCCAACTAAAGATGCCTAGATCGCGGTAGCTATCCGGGAGAGTAGATCGCCATAACCGTTGTGCCCTAGCAACGCTTGCTTCCTTGACTCGGCGGTCAAATCCGATTTGATACGTTTATTGTTGAAAAAAAAAAACCGGATTTTCACAGAAAACCTCAAGAACTTTATATGAAGCGCAAACTCGCAGGCTAAAGATATATTTTTCACAAATTACTCTACAATAGATATAGAGCCAATGTCCATCCTCTACACCATCGAATTCAAAAATTCAAAACACGAATGAATATCGAATAATTTGTAAGTGTTTCCCATATTGTTACCATCCCAAACCCTTCAGCCTCAGGCCCCAAACCTCGCTTCACGCGCCAAGCCTTCAACCTCCATTTTTATGACATCTTTCCTACCCCAGCATCACAACCATGAATCGCCCCAGCATCTCGAAACCAAGTTTCCTTATCATTGGAATCATCAGCTTCATCGCTTTACTTGGATTCCTGCGATTCCCATTCCACAACTCCAACGCAATGGCGCCCTTCTTCGCGAACCCCAAAATGGGTAACGGTATCGTCCACATCGTGTTGTTTGAGTTCAAGGAGGAAGCGACGGAAGATGAGATTGCGGATGTAAGATTCAATTCGTCGACTGGAAATGCGGATGAAGCTGATGAAGGTTAGATTTGTTCTCGAATGCTCATTCTCAAGGAGCGATGTCTTCACCCGACTACCAATAAACCTTATGTCAAGACATCCATGGGTGGCAAGAACAACAGTCCTGAAGGTCTCACTGTAAGAATCACCGACCCTTCACTTTTGATTTTTTTTTTATGCAGGTTTTATTGACGCTACTCTACTAGGGTGGAATCACGCATATCTTCGTTGAGGAATTTGAAAGTGAAGAGGATAGAAAGTACTATC
Organism: Hymenotorrendiella dingleyae; assembly: GCA_003988905.1. Taxonomy (NCBI): domain Eukaryota; kingdom Fungi; phylum Ascomycota; class Leotiomycetes; order Helotiales; family Helotiaceae; genus Hymenotorrendiella; species Hymenotorrendiella dingleyae. The sequence goes on from QYAP01000212.1 coordinate 919, forward strand.
TGGAGCAAGATCCTGTGCACTTGGCATTTACAGAGCTTGTTAGGGGCGTGGTTAAGAAAGCGCAGGTCGTGGATTTCACGCCTGGTATTTTCTAGACATGCGCGTCTGGTGTCTTTGGTGCTTTGAGATTCTTTGGGAGTTGGGTGCAAGCGTTTAGAAAATGGAGAATGCCACGCTCTTTCCAGGCTTCTAATTTCAAGCGAGCGGTGTTCGTGAGTTTCTGTCGCATTCCATACTTCCCCCAAAGATTGAAGCCCTCCACATTGAAAAGAAGGTGAGGGACGGTATCCAAATATGGATACTAGTCACAGCTGAAATTATATTATAGATTCGTAATTTCGTAATTTCGCCATATCCTCCCTACAACTAACCCGCCGCTCCTGCACTACCAACATTCATCCCCAATCTCCCCTTTAGACCGCGCCAACATCTCTTGACCCTTCTCTTCAAATTCCTAAGCTTTGCCCTTCCTCCCCAGGGTCCAATCCCAAGTCTCCCAGCCGCACTCGGGTCTCTCCGAAAAATATAACCGGATTCCCTTGTGGGTTCCTCCACCAAATCAAGGTGATCCCAAGAATACTCCCAGGCGTTAATTTCACTCCGTATCGCGTTCCTTAAAGCCAAGTGTCCAAGCTCTTTTCTTGCCTTATATTCTTGTGTTTCTATAAGCTCGGACGAATTGGAATGATGGTAAAGAGGCGCCCCGGGGAAATCCTGCTCATAGATGGTTTGAGCTAGATGTCGTTAGACGGTTAGCTAGAGTGCAGAGGTCTGGGGATATGATATGAAGGATAGGTAATGGGAAAGAATCATACCCATATCCCGAACCATTTTCTCCAGCCCCGGTGTTGTCCAACCGAGTACAACAGACAGCATCCTCTCTCTCAAGTACGGCGAGGATACATCATCTGGATCTCTATATGGATCTTTGTTAGAGATAACAGTATTAGCTACAGTAAATAAGCTTCACAGGTGTGATACGAGAAAGGCATACCGTTACTTTGACGACGTCCTTCCATTCCTTGCAGCCATTTGAGAGTTTTCTTCACCTCTTTCGCATGTTTTGCTTCTTCTTTCGATTGTTGTGGCATTTTGTAGCACGTATTGGTCCCGAGGATTTCTGCTTGGAGGGTTCGGAAAAACTTGAATGGATTGAAAGAGGGTTATGGGAAGGTAAGATATGACTTTTTCTTTGCAGATTTGGGGGTAGGGGATTTTGTAAAATGTCAGAGGAAAAAAAGGAAAAAACGTAAAAAGTTCATGACGAAATTTGGGCGAGTCGACTGTTGAGGACTGCCATACTGTTAGCCCCCGAAAGGTTGAACCCGCAGAATCTCGAATGTTCATGACGCCCATTCTGGCAGCGTCAATGACCACTAGTCGAAGTCTGGCTCTAGCTACCCGAGGATGTGACAACACCAACCCCCCCTTCGATAGCTCCTCTAAAAGTATGGTACGATTATTGTCGGTGCAGGTGTGGTGTAACACTGTAGCCATCATGAGAGAAAGGGACGAGTAAATAAGCGAGACAGGTTGTCGATGTGATCGAGTAATGGCTGTAGAATTCGACTTTCTGGGATGAAATACATGTTAAGGACATGAAGAGATAGAAAATCTCCAATCGTCCTAGAAGCACTCCAACTGCCAAGCAAATACATTTAGTTCTTTCCTCATTTTCAACAAGGTAGACTTCGAACGGAAGGTGCACCCGCGGACCTTCCCAAACCACTCGAGAATGCATTGATGCTCAAGCTCTTTGGACTACGAGTGAAGCACGATTTGAAGAAAAATCTGTGTGCAGTTCTTCATCTGGATTCTATTCTGATTTCATCCCGTACAAGAACTTTCGCACTGCCGAAATGCGCAGAAATATCTTGCTTCGACGTTTTAAGAAATCAAATGACACGTGGTAGGCAGGAACAAGAGTTTTCAGTGGCATTCATACCATCAGAATGGTCTTTATTGACGAGCTAATTTTCAAAGTTGCTGGAGAAGAAAGAAGCACAAAGTGAAAGAGGATGAGGCGAGAACCCAGGGCGGAACGACCTCAGCAAACAATGGGTGTAGAAGATGTACCCGACCATGAGCTGCAAAAAGAAACCGAAGGCATCCCCATTCATATCGCGATGCTACTTTTGAAGCGCATATATTTCCTTCCCGCAGATGTAGTGCACACACGCTTTTGTACCCATTGAACTCCAAGTAAAGTTGTTGAAAACTTGTACCTTACCGAGTTCCTATTCCGAAAATCTTGAATCGGCTCACTGAAATTTTCCATTTACGAAGCTCTGCCAGAACACTCAGGAGTCAGTGCAGGTCCTCCCTGGATATCAGAATGAAAAGAAAAGGAGGGGAAATGAGGTTGGTTATGCTCACATGCTCTTGGGCTTGGTTTGCTCATCGTACATTTCGCCAAATGTGCTCCTGTGAATGATTGGTACCGGTCTACCGCTCGAGATGTTAGACCAGGAGACCATCAACTTCGTCCCATACTTGGTATTCCTTTATCTTCCGACATTTCTTTTCTGTATCTGCATGTTTGTGAAACTGGCTGCAGAAACCCTCAAGAGGATGGGTCAGCTTCACTGTGTACTTTGTGGATTCTCTCGCGTGCTTTGGGTTCGACAAGTTCCCCAAGAGATACGCGGAAAGCTCGAGGAAAAAGCGGCAAGTTTTTGAAGGAGAGCTATCGGCGATTTCATAAATGTGATTCCGGAGTGCAGCCCCATCTTCTTTACCGAAGTCCTCGGCTAGCCATGCAGCGAGAAAAATGAGTAATTTTCAGATTGGCGAGTTGGCAGTGAAGGTCTTTTCGTAGACATAAGGCACGACGTCCAAATCGACGAACCATGTCGAGCTGGCGGCGAACATTGTCAAACAAGCATCCAGGGCATCATTTTGAAGCCTTACTATTTGGCACTGATCGGCGAGTATGTAAAGCTTTACGAACGGCTCCCATCTTTTCTTCTTAGCAGGCAAGTTGAGATCTTGGGACTTTTCCTTGAGATCGAGTGCGTTTTGTGTAACCGAAATCGCATCTTGGTACATCCACGCGATCATGGTGCGAACAGTCTCCTCTTCTTCCTCGAGGAACTCAAAACTTTGCTTATTCCACCTGTTACATCCAGCTTCGAAATACGGAGATTGAGAGCACAATACATGCTTGTGCACAGAAACAATGGATTTATCCGCGCCGACGATGAGTGTAACAAATTCGTTACCCAAAGCTCTAAAGTCTGAATCAGCTCAAGCTCATTACTGTATATTTTGCTAATTGTTGAAATTCAGCTTTGATTGAGTATCAAAACTTTGCACCCAGCGCGGAGCCATAAATATCACTTCAGCTAAGAAAGGAAGAAAAAAACAAAAAGAATAAGTGACATACGAAGATAGTCGGGGGCGTTTTGCTGGGCGGACCTCTCGCACTTTCGAAGCCAAAGGTGAAGAATCAGAGGAAGTGGCAGGGCCATCGTCAAGCGACTGCTCGAGCGATCTCTTCATCTCGTTGATAGCAATTTCAACCGATGATAAGTAACGAAAGTCCGGTAGATTGATTCACTCAAGCTGGACTGAAGCAACACTCCCAGATGAAAGCTCCGAAGGATGTGGAAGTTGGAAGTGATGGTGAACTGTAGTTGAAGCTTGTAAGATTGATAACAAGATGAGAAGAGGTCAAGTGAGAGCAAACGGAAGAAGTACGAGCGCACAGGGACCAGGATCCAGGATTGGAAGCCACTTTTTCCGAAAAAGGAAGGCGCGTCCACGAAAAAAAAGCACTGAGAGTTGACGCCGAGCGCGACATTGAAGATGAATGCCACGGAGGGTGAAGTTCTGTTCCGGTCATGGTTCAACATTTTGGTAATCATTTTCAGAGACCGCCTCTATCAAGAGCATGGAAGGAAGAAGTATCAATGTAGTTCCGAGCTTCATATGTTTAGTTGTAAGAAATCAAACGAGAGGATTTGGGGTTGCTCACATTCATCTGAATTGTACTTACAAACGGAATTCACATTTGTTAGCGAAGCTTCGAAACACTCTATTTTTCACCAGATGCACCAGCATATTATCCAGCTCGACACTATCCAGCCAGCGCAACTAGAGAAGAGATATTTAGCGACCAAGTCAGTTTGATATCATAGAGTCACACTTCCCTCAAATCGGCTAAGTTCGGATGAGTGAAAAAGTTCAAAGTAGCAACAACATTCAGGACACAAATTCTTATTCCTAAATTTTCATATTTCTTGCCCAAGACTGAGAATCGGCCTCTGTCTAAAGTCCTACGGTATTGCGTTGAAATCGCAAAATATGACCGTTGGTAAAGACTTATGGTGTTATTTGCGAAGCTTCTGATTAATATGGTGAAGTCGAGTTCGTGTCTAATAACATCTTCCTGAAGCAGAGCGGTGCGAAGCCCATACTCAATTATGTGGAGAGAATGCTTCAGTGACGATGAGATCCAACGGGGCGTTCGTACCGAACTTCATACTTCTTGAGCGGCGTCCCATTTTTGCAAGTGTTGGTCTCGGCATGCCTATGGTAAAGCTGGCATACGCTCTTACCCGAAAATTCGCCCAAAGACCGACCAAGTTTATCATCGACAAAAGCTAGCTCAAAGAAGAACTCTGGAGGCATGTCGAAATGCTCTCTCCATTTATCCATGTGAGGTTTGCTCTTTTCCATGTACGCAAAGTTGACAAATGCTCGGCGGAGGGGAGATCTGGAATCCTGCGTGTTCCGATAGATGTATGGAACGATGCCATATTCAGAATGCAAGCACTCGGAGCAGCATTGAGCCAAGCAGCTCATCACATCGTTTTGAAGTGCCTCCATCTGATATTTCTCCGCCATAACGTACAGCCGAGCTAGAAACCCCCATTTTGTTTTTATGGCTCTGCGCTCGCCCACGTTGACATGGTCCCAACGGCATCTCAGATCGCGTGCTTCTTCAGGTATGCTTACTTTGTTACCGTAGACCCAGAAAATGAGAGTTTCCATGATTTCTGGGTCATCATCAGGTAACGGCATACAGGCTCTTGCGCAAACCCACTCGGGTTTGAATGCCGCCTTAAAGAAAGGGCTTGAAGCACACAGTATAGCTTTGTGGACTACAAAAGACCGCAGCTTAGAGCCGGATCCAACGTTGAGACGTACTGTTTCTTCGAGAGATCTGCGAGACAAATCAGCGTCCGATTCATAAGTAAGACGAGATTAAAAGAGTATAAATCCACAGTGTCTAGCTAGGGCGACTATGTTAGAAGCCCCCTTCTCTCCCATTGTGACCTTGGTCCTCTCCAATAAATAACGCGGTCAAGAATGGCTAACACCAAAAAAGTAGAAATAAACGTACCCAAAAAGACGAGCTCCATCTCGAGGCTCTTCCAGTGGCGGGCTTGGTGAGGAGGAGGATTTCACACTTGGTCTTGCCATCTTAACTCGATTTGGGGCGGCGAAAGGCTTTCGGGGTGCCAACATACAAAAGCCTCGGCTATGCTGTCCAAGATATGAGACGGAGGGAGAGTGGCTGGTTTGAAAGAAGGATGCGGGTCCGAGTGAGAGATCAAGATAAGATGATGGCTGCGGCGAGAAGGCTGGAGGCGATGTGGATGTCAAAACGTGGGTTCGCAACTGCTGCTCCGGTGATGTGTGTTGATGAAAGTAAGTTGAAAGTCAGTTCGGTCAGACATTCTTGGGACTTAAATAGGTCTGATTTGGGAAGCGACAAGAAGCGGCTCAAAAGGTCTCGAGATCTTAGTGACCAATAGATCGCTATCATCCTATGTCGGCTTTGAGACCTCGCTTAGGTGAATATGCTGCAATTCCAAAATTCGAAACACGAGGCAAGTGAATCTTGCGGTGGGTTGACCTTTAGTTTGTCCAACATGTTCACTCTCCCATTTTGACCTTGAGTTTCGTATAGATCTGACACCAAAATGGGAGAGATCCAGGAAAGGGGGAGGCTCTCCAATTCTAACCTCGATTCTTTTTCGCGTTCTGGCACAATGAGGCATTAAACGTGAGAGGAGGAGTGGGGTTAATCACTAAAGTCCTAGAGATAAGTGAAGAATCATATGCAAATTCCTTGTACGACAACAAGTGTATATGGATTGTGAACTATATACACGAGCGCTTGTTCTCAGGCCCAGAGGAAGGATGTTGATCAGAGTTGCCGGATCAATCAGAGCCCTCAGAGGTGGGCAATTTCGAGCCATCAACCCCACTCAAAGCTGTGGAAACATCTGATGTCTCTTGATTCTCCGAGGCTCCCTCAAGTGCATACTCCTTGACAGATTCGCCACAAACTCCTTTGTACACAATTGCCCATTCATGCTCAAGTGTGCCGAATTCATGCTCTGGATGCGTGTGAAATCTTGCGCACACCGATCGATCACGAATACTTTTGCAATCCATAATATCCTTGAGGACAATTCCTGCGCAATTTCCGTTGATAGTTGCAATTCGAGAAAATGCGGATTCTGCCAACTCATAGAAGAAGTCTCCGCAATCGCGAAGTCTCTTCTCGAGTATGTGAAAAGTGTTTTCTGCTCCGGGCCCCGTGGAAAGGGCAATCAGAACTTGTCGAAGAGGAGACTCCCGTGAGATCGTGTTTTGATAGACATATGGAACGACTGCCGAATGAACGAACTCATCGTCGATCTTGCATTTCCAATGATGGGAGTGCAGCACCATAGCATCGATAGCGTCATTTTTGGCGTTGTGACGTATGGACTACAATTGAGATTCAATCGTAGCGCCGAGCACGTTTGTTGAAGTTGGTGCGTGGCGAGCTGGGGAGCCGCAACTTTGGAAGCGGGAGGGCGCGCTAGTCGGCCTGCTTCCCCTACCCAACGTAGCTATGGCAACGTCTGGTGGTGCCCTAGGGAACTTCAACGGCTACATTAGTGACAGCAAGCCCGTTCATATCAGTCGTTATGCTATAATCTATACACACGCACGAGATAAAGCGCAATCGGTTGGTCTTAAGTACCTAAATACCTAGGTGCGGGAGCTTTTTGGGTGAGATGCCTTGTCTTTGTTGAGCAGAGGGATAAGTATACAAGTCACTTGACCTGGATGAATGTAGATTCGCTGTTGCCCGGTATATTATACATTTTCCTGTCTAATCAATTAATCCAAAGCTCTCATACCTTGACAGTCTCCAACAATCTCGCCTCAACGCCTCGGAGAATATACTCATGAGCCAACACGGCCAAGTTCTCCGCCTCGCCTTGATACTGCTTGAATGGATCGACACCAGGCCCAAACATGTTTGCTCCTGCACCGGGGGCCATCTGCCCCATTTGCTGTTGCATCTGACTTGCAGCTACTCCTTATTAGCGAAGCCTTCCAACATTGAATTCACAAAGGAACTTACCATTGTCGCTTCCCAGCAGATAATTGAAGACCGACTGCAATCCAAAAATACACAGAACATACCACGAAATGGATGACATCCACTGTGGGTCCATATCCTTGGTCGCCACACCAGCTTGCAACATGCTCTTAAACTTGATCGTCAAGGGAAAGGGTAATCGGACTATGATCAACCATTAGCACTCCCCCCCCCCCCCAAATTCTCACTCCAAGACAAACTCACTAATAACAAAACCGCTGAAGAAAGCATTAATCCATCCCATAATCAAAGTCTGCGGGACAATCATAGCCATATTTCCCTTCATCATACCCATCATGCCCTCCATTGCAGCCGGATCCGTCATGGGATTCGCAGCTGCTTGTCCCTTCTTTTCTGGATCTTTGAGGAATGTGCCACTCTCATAGGCAGTGACCATGTAGTCTTTACGGGCTTGGAACGAAGGTCCGGAAATGGCGTTTGCGTTCATACGGAGGTTGATGCCTCGTAGCAGGGCGCGTTGCTCTCGGATGGATGGAAGATCTTGTTTCTTGGGGGCCGTGGCCATAAGAACCGTTGCATAGTGACGAAGAACACCAGTCAAGATCTGCGAGGCGTTAATTGAAGCTCTAGATGTGCTACGAGCTGGGAAGAGCATACCATAACCACCGTGATGGGGATCAAAATCCAGTAGCTGTGCGCGCACACGTTAGCGGAAATTACACTTCAAGCTATAATAAAGATCCTCACAAGAGTTGGGGATCCCGATGGATCGTTTGAACAGGAACTTGCGCCATAGTTACTGCTATTGTGGTGGTCGTTGGTCGCAAAGGATGGATTACTGTATTGACGTTGACAGCTGGAGATGGGGCTGCCTCGCTTGCTCGGCTGGGCCCGAGAAGCTTTGGAGTTCAAGACACGTTCCCCAAAGAGCTCACAGGATTCAGTACGCGCCGATTCTACAACCTCCTAACTGCAAGCCCGCAACATACTTGTTCTTTTGAGAAAACAGGAGAATTTGCAAATATGGCAGCACAGGAAAGAATTAGCGTGCATTCGCTCCCTGGTAGGTTTTCTCAATTCTTGTTTTTACATTGTCGCAGCTCTTTTCCAGCGCCAGACAGCTAACAAATATATCTGCAGATTTGAAGAACACCACCGACGATGCTCTCCCCGTCTACCTCAACTCCCTCTCCTTCAAACAATCGCATACCCTCACCGATGTACGCCTCTTAATAGGCTACAGTGCCTTCGCCCTGTGCGCTGCATGCTTCTACTGGGACTACACCCTGGGATTTGACAACACCAAAACCTACACCGCAATCGCAGTTGCTGTATACACACTGCTCAACTCCCTCCTGACAGTCTGGATTTGGGGAGTGGAGAAAAATACCGTGTACGTAGGAACCAACAAGAATGGCGACACAATTCAAGTGCAATCGCGCACCGAGAAACACAAGCCAGTTTACCGTTTGACATTTACCATCACCACGAAATCTGGACAGAAAACTACGAAGCACTTGGATAAGGCATTCAGTGGATGGTTTGATAAGAAGGGACATTTCATCACCAAGCCTTTTCAGCGAATGCTGGCAAGCAATGTCGAAATTATTGGGCAAGCGGACCCTAAGAATGCTGTGAAGGAAGAGAAGAAGGTGGAAAAGGATGCACCAGTGGATAACAGGAGTATGGATGATAAGTGGGCAAGTCTTTTGGCGGAAAGCAGTGAGACTGTGGATGGTGGAGCGAGTACAGCGACGCCGTCTAAGGGCACCAAGAAGAGGAGTAAGAAGGTTTAGGCGTATGCTGGAAGGACTGCATAGTAGGGATATATCATTTGTAAGCTGGGAAAAGTGCATGTATATCCATGGGAGGGATACGGCGTTTCTAGGGTGGCAGATCAATGGGCATTTCGTCCCTAAGTTTCTCTGGTGATGATCTTGTGCGTTGCTTTGATAACTTGCTTGCAAGCGCAAAACTGCATGCCCTTTTTCTTTTTTGAGTGATAATTCTGCCTGTTCTGATCTCATATCTCAATGCTTTTAGTCATTTATGGAGCTGAGCACAAACAGAAAACGTCCACCATAGAAGTCATGATCAGCTACTCGGGTTCTGGTTTTCTATTCTGGTTTTCTAGTTCGCATTGGACGTTATTTTGCTGCATTCCCCCGAGATGCCTGATTTTCTCCTTTTGCGGCAAAAGTTTTCTGATTTTCGGTCCTCAATATGCTCTACAAGTCTCAAAACCCCATCAAGACTTATCCCCGAAAGGTATGCAGTTTCCCAGGTCCCCGCCGCATTTTCTTTTGAATTTCTTCTTTCCATGGGAAATTCTTCTTCCTACAGTCCGCCACACTTGTCTAGTGCCATTTTTTAACGCCTTTTGCCCAGCATTCGCTTTTCTAGCTTCCTCAGGCTTTCCTACGGAGAAAGGTACATCATGTACATGTCCAGAGAAGTGGGACAGCATCGATATACCCTTTAAACGCACACCTGCAAATAATACAAACATCCCCATGAATTGTCATGATTCAGTGTCCGAATCCTTGGCTACCGTCTTATTATCCATACATATTCTCGTAAATATTTCTACAGTACAACCCGACAAATTTCACGTTGAACGATTACCAGTCAAGAGATGCAAACACCTGAACTTTGAGAATGCTTGGAAAGGCAAATTTACCACTTTATCACTCCCTTTTGTCGCTGGATGGAGAAATTATGACACTCAAACTGCTCTGCTTAGGCTTGACTCGAAGCTTTTATTCGCTGCCAACGGAGCCTACGTCAATGCAGACCTTGAGGCTTGACATGTTTGCCTTGTATTTGCGCTTGGAAGATTTGATACATCTTAACTTTGACCTGTTGTGGAGGGATAATCGGGGTTTTCTCTCTTAGCCTAAGGAGGGTTGGCCTAAGGAGGGAGGAATTCAAGACCCCACTACAACGCTCACTATCTTTGCTTAGCTCCCTCCCTCCGATTGATTAAACTGACCTTTCCTTCCACATCCCCTTTTCTTCTTTTCTTCCCCTTCTTTCACTAAATCCACCAAAATCTTTCACATAGGAGAAATCACGCCCATATAAGTCTCAGACGGTCAAACTTTTACGCTCAGCCCTCAAGATCAACAAGGCCGCTTCTCTTTCGTTCTGCCTCCTTCCCTTCAACCACGGATCCCACCAACACTTCGGGATCAACACCTCTTCGACGTGCGGGAGAGATTGCTGCTGGAGAGGTCGAGTTTCGTGCGGGAAGGGGAGGCATGTTGTTGGGGGATGGGGAGATGACATGGCGGAGTTGGAGTTAGAGGGATAATGGCTTGGTTTGATGGTGGTGTGTTTGGTATTATGATGGGGATGTGGTTATGATGGTTGTTCGGGTTGATGGGTGGTGTGGAGATGGGATGGCGAATCCGGGGGGAGAATTAGGCTGCTGGTAGGTTCTGCAAATTTTCATCCTTTGACACATAGTTGAGGGACGGTTGAGAGTTTGTCTACTCCGCGGTGCGTGTTGATGAGGGAAAGCATGATGTCTGCAATCGCAAGTGTCCTGCGCGAAGAACTTAACCAAGTGACCTTTCGATCAGTCCAATATCCGAATTACACTTAACTAGGATTTTACAAAGGAACTTTAGTTTGATACTTCCCAGCTTAACAGATCCATCTCGGAGCCAAAGGATCCATAACAACTCGTGATTCAAACAAATCTATCGTCACTAATACCTAAAAATCGGCCACCAAAAGTCGAAATCTCTACCTATCCGCGGCAGTAGCTACGAACCTTGGATTATGCATTCCGATACAATATTATCCAGAGCCAGAGAGATCCCTTATATCGCGATTCGTTACATTAATAAAATTATGGTTATTAGTAGCGATTAAAGGGTTTTCGAGTTTTTTATAGATTTTATTGAAAATATTATCATTTATATATATTATTATAACATAGAGCTAATGCTATTAAAAGATAATTCGACTATTAAAAAATAATTTTATAACTCTTAGAATATTTATAATATCGATTTTTATATTATATAACCTTTTTTCAATACTTTAAAGCTCGAATATAAAGTTTTCATTAAATGTTTAATATTTTTCTTTAAATGCTTTTATTATTATCTATTTATAATTTTTAATAATAAAGCCTAGCTTAGTAATTACTTTTATATTATATTATTTTTATATATTATATATTAATCTAAATAATAAAAGAAGAGATCTTAGGTCGATTCCTTTAATTTAAAGCTTCTATTATTCGTATTATATTATACGATACGTTTATTATAGCTTTTAAGGGCAAGCTTTTAATGTAAAGGTTTTATTAGATCTTAGAGAATAGAAAATAAAAGATAAAAAAGTAAATAAAAAGAGATAAAAGGAAGAACGGGAGGATATTAAATATATAATAAAAGTAAATTATAACTTTTAATTACACTTTTTTTTTACTTAAAGTAATAATTATATTATAATAGAATAGCCCCTCCTTTTAAACTATTATAATTCCTTCTATTTCTTAGGAAACTTTATCTTATAACGTTTTATCTTTATAATAAAGGGATTAACCTTTAAACTTTATATTTCTTAAAGTCTAAGATTAAAACTAATTCTCTTAATATTATATATCTAAGATTAGAACTTCTAAGATTCGCTAATTATAGTTATCCTTTTGGGTATCATGAAAAATTATATACTTTGCTTAACATTAAATAGTTCAAATAAATAAATAATAAATAAATAATACCTAAAAAAAAGTATAATTCTCTCCCACAAATCTCACATCCAGCCTACCCTGCGATGGTGAGAAAAAAAAAGTCCGCAGCTTAATAGCAAGTTACATGAGATGCCATGAGTACTTCTCATTGTTCACAATGACTTAAATCAAACTCTGTAAAATTTTCGAGCGAAAGGCCCCGGTGGTAGGTAGTCTAGGGTTGTTTCTTTTCCATGAAATAAAATAAATCGAGTTTCTTGCGAATGTAATAAAAGTAAATCGATGTAAGTTCGAAATTGAAATAAAATAAAACGTGACTATAAAAAGTCACGTTTTCGCCTAATTGGGCTTAGTTTATAGGTACCTCGGTACTTAGGTACTTCCGGGAGTATTTCGGTACTTGGAGCACATTGTTGCAAATCCAGATTTGAGGATATACTCTTAAATTGGAGCCTAGAGGAGCATCAATCTAGCCGCGGGTCCGGCTCTACACCTCACCACCCCCCCTTTCGTTGCTCCGCCCCGAGCTTGCGAGGACCTAGGGGGCGTCCCGTGATACTAAGATTAGGAGAAGCATATACTACGTTATGTACCGGATGGATTGGGTCTTGAGAACGATAATATGGCTGCGGAGGGATAATTGGGCTCTAAATGGCTTCAAAAATAGTCTGTTTTGATGGAATATCTAAGCCTTAAATGCCCTCAAACCTCAGGAGTAAATTCACTTTATTTCACTCCAAATCCAATTAATTTCGAATAAAATAAACTGGCTTTCTTCGAAATAAATGAAACGTGAAATATAACTACCCTAAGGTAGTCTCACATCTAGGTTACCCTGCAACGAAACGAATCAGCAATTTTCGAGACAACGAACGAATTTCATCGCTCATTTCGTAGACATACCGGTTACATCCATCACCATATATCATTGATGGCTTCAAACCCCGTGTAAATAGGGTTTCAACCGAGAAAGATATTCGGTATGTTCGCACATCTAGGTTACCCTGCGATTCCCGAAATGTCAAATTTTTGCATTAATCATTCCAAGTTAATTCATGTACATTCACTACATATTTATGTATATCATCTATCCAACAATAGCAAACACCTTAAATATTCATTAGGCGACAAAAGAAATCTCCACTTTCCGCCAAAAGTTTGGTTTTCACATCTAGGTTACCCTGTGATTTTGTCGCAGGGTAAGCGAGATGTGAGAAACCATCAGTCAATTTCACTAAGACATCGAAATTTTCCCACGGGATTTGAAGGTTGGTCGTTTTTGTTCATTGGCATTCATCATAAGTCACTTTAAATCACACGAAGATAGATGTAATGCAATACAACACTAAGATTCATCTCTTCAATTCCTCATCCTAACTCCACCCCTCCCCACTAAGCCCCCTAAACCACATCACTTCTCCCCCTCCACCGCAAACCACGCAATCTTACACGCCTGCGCCTTATCCCTAACCCTACTATCACAATCATCAAGCGCCACATCCACCTCGCCCACAACCCTAAACTTCCGCTTCCCCAGCTGCACTCCATCCACACACCCCGGCAACTTCCTCAACACATCAAGAGCCATACATCTCACTCTTGGACCACTATCACTAGGAGTTGAAAGGGTATTATGCGTGCGATCCGTCATGCGGTTGATGATGGAATCCAAATGTTCCGTGATCAGAGAAGGAGCGCCGGGGATTATGTCGTAGATGATCTGGATGGATGTGGCCTTTGTGTTTTCGTCCGGGATGTCGCAGGCTGCGAGGACGGTGGGGAAGAGGAGGGTGATGTTTTCGAGGATCATGGTGGGTGAGATGGAGGTGAGGATTGAGGTGAGGGCGATGAGGTGGTTGGCTTTTAGGGCTGGGGAAGTGCTGCTGCGCCAGCGTTGGACGAGGGTCGGGACTGCCTTGGAGAAAAGGAGACCTTTACGTAGAGGACGGACGAGACAGAAATTTTCCTTGTTGAGCATTTGAGAGGGTCTGAGGAGGATGCGGAATAACTGTGCTACTTTTTCGCCGTGGGTGGGACTCGCGATGCCTTCAATCATTCGCTCGAGAAGTTGGCTAACGACTGCGGGTTCATAGGCTGCGAGCTTTGCACCTGTGTAGTAGGCTAGTGCTTGGTATGTGTTCTCGATTTCCCCGGGGGACTTGGAGGCGCAGTTATCGACGGCATCTAGCATGGCTTGGAGGAGCGTACTTCTGTTTGCTGGCGATGCTTCTCCTCCAGCCTTGAATTTGTTAATGAGCAGTTGTAGAAGGAACAGGGTCGAAGTTCTTGCGAACTTAGAGCAGTCGAGCTCAGTGCTGACAGAGCTTTTGAGCATGGTCATGGCGACTTCATCGATATTGAGGCCGAGCGGCATCTGCTATTGAGGGGTTATTGGACACTCTTGCGTGTAGGGTGGTAAACTTACAGATGGATCCTTAGGATCTACCCCAGCCACCAGTGATGCGGTTAGGAACGTCATCAGCTTCTTATCCTCCGGCCAACCCTTGAACTCAAACTGGGCAGATAGATCCTTGACTTTGGCAACATCTTCTTTGCAGCAGAATAGCGTGGTTAAAGCCGAAGGCTCATCGGCACCCTTTTGCTTATCATGCCATACAAGTATATTATCGACTCGCTTTCCGACAGCGCCGCTTTGCTTTACTGAATTTGCCTGCAGACCGTCCTCTCCCTCTTCATTCTTCTTTTCCTCCTCGCTCAATCCGTCATAGTACCAGTCAGAACGCATAGAAATCGTGAGCATAGTCCCGAGAAGTTGTACAGTAGTTTCATGATGTGGTCGAATTCTCCCCGAGAAATTCTTTAGTCCGAAGTAAAAGGAGCCTTTGTGTTCGGAGTCTTCAGTATTTTCGGCAGCACCAATAAGAATCTGCAGATATGGAAGGATAATCTGTGAGTAAGGAAATGAAGCCTGCGAGTTCAGAATTCTCTCCTTGCAAGGCCCCTGGGGCAGCGTCCGCGTATCGAACCACTGTAGTGCCGATTTAGAGGCTGCTAGTATGAGGTCGAGATATCGATCTTGCCCCTCAATCTTTGAAACCAATTCGTACTTGGCAATGAACGCAGTCTGCATAGCCATGTGGTTACTGGCAGAGATACATCCAATTAACAAAAGGCTTTCCAGTATCAGCGTAGCATTCCGGAGAAGGGCCGAGGAGTTTTTTTCACCAGGCGCAATCTGCTCCGGCAATAGTTTCATGAAGCTCGAGAGCGGAATATGAAACTTGGTATGGTCAAATGCGCAAATATCCCGAATTGCTTCCAGTGTAGATTTTTGTAGTTCCTTGGAGCTTTTCTCATTCAGAGCAACCTCAGTCAGTCCCTCGACAGCCATGCCCTTCTCAGTCTCATCGATAATGCCCGGGATGCGCACAAGAAGAACGAGTCCTTGGATTAGGGCAGTAGATAAAGTAGGGTCCACGTTTCTTCCATCCTTGAGCTCCACCATTGTGCCAAAGTATAAATTGATGATGGAGTCGTGAAATTTGAACATGTATTTTCTCAATTCAGCCTCTTGGCTCTCGCGATCTGATGGAGAGAAGAAAAATCCTGCTTGATCTTTTTCGTATCTCGCGCTGTAACCTTCCGAATCGTCCGCTAGCTCCGCTCGTGCTTTAAGGATGGAATTGAAAATTCCAATAATAGATTTCTTTGGGATCTTTGAATGTTCATCTTCCGCGATGCTAATCAACCCTGGTAATATCCCTTTAACAAGGAGGTGAAAGCAAAGCGACGACGCCGAACCGATAGAATATAGCATGAGTGAGCTGCCGGGAATGTAGCGTTGCATATCCGACAATCTTTCCAAGATCTCCTTCAAAACACCATCAACAAATTTGGATATCTCCGTCGGCTGGTCCCATTCCCATTCTGCTTTGCTTAAAGTGGACAAGAGTTTGTGCACAACCTTCGCCGAATCTGCAATAAACTCATCATTTTCGCTGTTCCAAATTTCGAATTTTAGCGCATCCCAAATCTTCGTGGTCCATTCTAAGAGGGTGGGGACGGAATATGTGGCGACACAAGCTTCTAGAGTGACAAGCAGCTCCTTCTATGTACAGTTAGCAGGGTAATATCCTGAAATAGCGACTGCGACTTGCCTTTTTGTTGGCTGCTTGATCAATATCCATGTCTCCCAGAAACATTTCGAAGGCCTTCTTTGCGAAAGCATCGGTCGCAGTAATGCATGCGCGAAGCAGCTTTGGCAAATCGTTGGGAGTTGCGTTATCAGACTGGTTTGCTGCGATTGTGATGGGGAAGTATCTGATGAAGCAATCCCAAAGCCTGGAATACTCTCCTTCCCCCATCTCCCATTCATGTGCCAGGTATGCATATAACTCGAAGAGTTCCCTGAGGTTTATGGCGCTTTTCTCCATCTCGCCGAGATCTACCAAACCATTAATAAATTTAGCCGCTCCCATGTCTCGCTTTAGCTGTTTCTCGAACAATTTCACGAGTTTGCGGACCAGTCTGTAGTAAATGAGTCTTGTTATTGAGGACTGGTTAATAAAGGTGTTGGACTCTCCCTGCGCAAGTGAGAATATTGATCTTGCCATTAGCGCTGCGTCGCCAGAAACGAATCTTTTCCATGACGAAAGACCGTCCAGAATATCGCCAATATGATCCAAGCCATACCCAAAGTTGGAGATCTTATCGGGGTTTTCTATCCTCGTTCTGAGGTATGTGACCACTGCTTGGACTACCACCGTCAGCGATTTCCTTCAGTCATTTGTCGCAAAACCTACTGTCATGTCTTGAAACCACCTCGCTGTTCATGTTGGCCAACAAATCTTTGAAAAACGATAATCCTTTGAGCGCGTTAGAGACCAAAGGCATGTCGAGTTTCAAGGACGGATAACATACCTCTGGCTACTGTAACAAGATCCTCTTGGTCAGCGCCAATGTACGGCTTCAAGTCTGCGAGAATCTCAGCCAAGGTGAGAACACCAAGGTCAAAGGCTAAAGAACTTTTAGCTAGAGATTTCTTAATACGGAATAACATTAGTCAAGAAATGGATTCGGTTGGATGAAAGGTTTATGGCCAGGTGACCACGAAGCCACGCCAGAGGGAGCTTGCAACGAAAGGCCAGTGCCACAAACCACAAGCGAGATTATACGGCGAATTTGCGAGCGCGATTTCTCGCTCTCGAATTTCATGAGAAACAAAGGGGAAAACTCATACATCCTGCCATGTCTCTCACAATGGTTTCCTCTGTTGAGGCTTGACCCTCCTCAAGCTGGGATGCTTCCATCCATTTTTGCACAGCAGTAGTCGCCATGTTAAGTATGCTAATCCTTGAAGAGTATGTTAGTAGGGTGGTTCAATAAAATTACATGTAAGATCAGAGGTAGAGATGAAAGACGCCTAGATAGCCACAATATATGACAGAAGGAAGGATAGCACCCTGTTTACACGGACCAAGGCATAGAGGAAATAGAGCAGCCAACAAGATGATGAACCAACAGCAAGAATAAGTTTTTGAAATACTTTGAGCTAGAAAGCCATAGACAGTGTACGCAAGGAAACGCTTTAGAAAAGATCAATATAGAGAGAGGCCGTTGTTGTAACCCATCGATACCTGGCTCATGCAAACTAGCAAAAATGGAGATTGAGGGGCGTGGAATGCAAGAGACAGGAATATTCAAGGCATTGAACAAGAGGCATAATGGTAAGAGCCTGAGAGAACGTAAATTGTGGTGAGATGAACGAGACTTAATAAGATGAATTGCTACAATTTCGAAATGTTTATATCCCAGGGCAAAGATCATATTGTGCAAAATAGATACAACACCACTGAGACGCAAATTCAAGAAATAGTGACGGCAAGGTTATAGAATCAATAACTGATAAATCACAGCTCTATATAAAGTCATAGCTTCCCCACCCCCAAGCTCGAAAACATTGTAGGGTGTATAATTGGGAGAACACAGAGCAAAAGAATTAAAAAAGACATGTCCAAAGAACCAGCTGTTGGTCAGACTGCTTGAGAGTAAGAGGCGACTTCAGTCTGAACGAGATGCATACATCAAGGGCACTACCCCTATTTGATTCTTGGGGTATAAGGATGGAATATTGTTGTCAAGCAACAAGCTATAGCTTCCATCAGAGAAAACTCAAGAAAAATAACCAAGAAAGACAATAATCAGGATAATCAGGGGCCAAGTGAATAGGGAAGAGTGATGATAGTATACACGTGACATGAAACAACTTACAGCCCTGGGACAAATGGAGGTCCGGGCCCTCCCTGAAGCTTCTGGAAGAGCTAGTCAATGGCGGCTGAAGGCAAAGTTGGGCAAAGTTGAGATGGAAGTGTGTGGCAGAACTACGGGGAGTTAATAATTTATTCAATATAGTTTCAAGGATTCAGGGGGAAACATACTGGTAAACGCAGTTTGTGTAGATTAGTTGTAGACGGTGGTTGTGGTCAGTTGTGCGGTTGTTGTGGATGTGGAGGAACTTTATTTTTGGGATGAGGAAGAATTGATGAGGGTCAAGAAATTGCCGAGCTCGGTGCGCCCACTGACCACCAAAGTCCGGGTGGAGGCAGCTCGGAGTTACCGGATGTAGGTAAGTGTCTGTGCACTTCCCGCCTTATGGAATATAGAGCTGCAGCCAGCAACGGGACTGCAGTTCTAATATTACCATGAGATTCTCATCTTTTTCCTTTTTGCACATGTTGAAAATGGCATGATTCAATCTGTTCAATGCAACCTTCAATGCCAAAAGGGAATAAACGGGGTTAAGAAGTCAGAGCTTGTCTCCGGCGCGTCATTTGCCCCCTGTCTTTTACCCCTCCAAATTCAGGCACCCCGCGCCGATAAGGTCCGATAAGGGAGTGTTTATAAAATTTTCCTGCACAACACCATCCGAGCTCTCCATCCTGGTAAATACTCCGCCGAATTTGTGCTTCTACGGTATCTCATCCATCGCATTCATCTTTGCTATATTTCATCAATCATATCAGTTCTCCCTCGCCATGGCTACATCAACTTCCGCCTCAGCAACGAATTGCAAGGTGATCCTTGCGGGCACCATCGCGAAGGCACTACTCGCAGAAGTGGCTGCAGACTTGTCCAAGCTTAGTGAGAAGCCTAAGTTGGTTGGATTTCTTGCCAATGAAGATCCCGCGGCGCAAATGTATGCAGATTGGTCTGCGAAGACGTGTAGAGAAAAGTAAGTCGTTTTTTTCTTGTCGTACCGAGCTATTGCTTCTCAATTGAGCTTATGGACTTTGTCAATTTGTCTACGAGAAGACGCAGTTTGATTTCGGTGTCGCGGTATTATCGCAATTGCTACACAACTCATACGGGCAAGATTTTCTCTATTGCATAAAACCTCTGGGCTTAATTGGTATTTGGGACTTCATCAGGGCCACAGCTATCAGATCCCTTCCCCCTGCCCTGGAGAGAAGACTACCCGGTACAAAAACACTTCGCAATCCGGAAGTCTGCATCACGCTTTCACAGGATTATTTCTTCCTCCATCAGACTGCCTACCTTGAACATCACTAGGGAATGGATTCAAAATTCTTCGACCTTGGGGCGAAGTCGAGTGCCTCTTCCTCCTATCCTCGAAAACTGCCTCATTACTCCACCACCAGCACTTCGCCAGCTTTCAGACCTCCGCTGGCAGAAATTATGAACTGACCAAATTCTTTTAGTGGCTTTGACTTTGATCTGAGAGTTGTCACGAAGGAGGAAATCGAGGAAGCCATCTTAGCAGCAAATGCCGACAAGTCTGTCAACGGTATCATTGTTTATTATCCCATCTTTTCGCGAACTTCCGGCCAAGATTCCTATATTAAGGAGCTTGTTGATCTATCCAAGGATGTCGAAGGCCTCACACACAAATACGTATTCAACATGTACCAGAACCAGCGCTTTCTCGACCCACCGACCAATCAGCTAAAATCGATCCTACCTTGTACGCCACTTGCCGTTGTTAAAGTACTCGAGTATCTCCAGATTTACAACTCCATCCTGCCATATGGCAACCGCCTCTTTGGAAAGACCATCACGGTTATCAACAGAAGCGAAGTCGTCGGTCGTCCGCTCGCAGCTCTTCTTGCGAACGACGGCGCAAATGTCCTCAGCGTTGACCTCGATGGAATCCAACTCTTTTCCCGCGGCGAAGGTATCAAGAGACACCATCACGCAGTCCATGATAAGCCTGCCACATTCAAACTCGAGGACTGTCTTGCTATCAGCGATGTCGTAATTTCAGGTGTTCCAGGCAATTCATACAAAGTCGACAGTTCCCTCCTCCGCGACGGCTGCGTGTGCATCAACTTCAGCAGTGAGAAGAACTTCGATGGTCCCTCAGTCAAGGAAAAGGCTTCAATATACGTCCCCGCCATCGGCAAAGTAACGATCGCAGTCCTCCTACGAAACCTCCTACGCTTGGTACAGAACCAAAAAGCACTGGCTGTCACAGCAGCAGACGAGAAACCTTCCACCACACAATCATCAGCACCTGTGAGTGCTACCATTTCTTCTCAACCTTTTCTGCTTCCAACTCTACCCCAACTTGGAGCCATCCCGCTCCTCCCTCCAATAAGCTTCTCTCCAGGTCATACCCTCAGCCCAAGGGAAAAGACCCAGTTGATGTACGCACCTTGGTTATCTCCAGGAACCAGTCCAGAAGACAATCCAGAAGCCAAGAAAGATGTTCAATACATTCGGCGGGCCAAGAGTGCAATCTTCAGTCCTTCTCGATTCCGCGATCTCTTGGATACTCAGGACAGTCCGCCTCAGTATCGCTCAATTCTCGAGCCTCTTCCCTTGGGCTATCTTTCTCAACCCCGTCCCACCAAGTCTTCCGCATCTCCTGCATCTCCCCCTCCCCCACCCACTCTCCCAATCTCCTCAAACGCTGTGGGCTCTTTTGTTCTGCCACCAATTGTCCGCTTCGGGAGACCACCAATCCCTCCTTGGAATTTCGACGACTCTGACTGATGATCATCTAGTGAGAGAACCACCTCCTCGTCCTGCAGCATCTGGAAAGTTCACTCGGTCGATGAAGCGAAGAATCATATAAAGTTTGGTTGTTCTGTTGGTCTTTTGTTGTGGTTTGGAGGATCTTTGGTTGTTTTGTTGCTTGGTTGGGCTGCGTTGGGCATCGATTGGCAGATTTGAAAGCAAATAATACCCATTTGATACCGCGTTTCATTGAGGAATATGACTTGTGATGAACCATGATGAACTGCGATGAATTGCAATGTAGATACCAACATAATCAGTCTGAAAAATCACCAAATCTTTCCCGTCTGATCTCTCATCCCTTCTCACCTACCAACAAACAGAATCCCCACCTTCAACATTCGACAATCCATAAAATGTTGAAACATAATCATAGGAGAAGAAACACGTGATACATCATCTCATCTCTTCTCGTCTACCAAGACCCCAAATCCTCATAGACAACATATTATACTCTGAAAGGTATTCAGCGGAGATGAAATACACGTGATATGCTCTTATCTTAGTGGTGGTTGTTCCAGTGTGGTTTTTGTTTTCTGGGAGGTGAGAACATGAAATGGGTTGGAGGAGAGGAAGAGGAGAAGAAATACATGTAGTAAATCGGCTAATTTTAGTTTAAAGTATTATTTCATGATAGTATTTCTTTGATCTTGATTTCTGTTTTTTGAGAGGTGAGAATATAGGGTGGTTTAGGAGAGGATAAGAAGAGAAGAAATTGAGAGAAAAGGGAGAGATAAGAGGAATGTCAAGGTATCGAGGGTCAAGTAGAACTATCGATTGATTAAGAAGTTGATAACTAAAGAGAGAAGAGGGTTTTAGGGCTGGCGGAGGCTTATATAGCCTGCCGGCCTGCGCACGGGCCCACGCTAGCACATGCTAGGCCGTGTGGCTTTGTCCGATGGATCCCGTGACAAGGAAGTGATTATAGGATCTTTTGTTAATTGAGTTTAATGAGAAAGAAAAGAGAAGAGAAGAAGGGATATATGGGAAAAAGGGAAAGATAAGGAGCCACTGTGTAACTTTCATTATTTGAAATGCTGAGTAGTGAGCGAAAATATAGAAGAGGTAATTAATCAATATAAGTTTTTCCGTTATAACCTAAATTTGATTTTATGTTAAGTTCCAGCTAATGCGTAAGCGATACCTTTTGCCCAACTGTGCACAAATGTGATTAGCATGAGGCAGCGTGAGGTGGCATGAGGTAGGCAGAGGTGGCATGACTCGGGGAGAGGCGGCGTGGTGAATCGTGAGTCGTGACTTTGTGAATTTTATGAGAATCCGCAGGGAATGATTCTAGAGCTGAACGCGAGGTACGTGATTCTACTGAAGTAGCTCATCCTTACGTGAGCTGAAAAGGGAAGCTCAAGTCTTCAAATGAAGATAACTTTTGGCGTGCCATTTTGGAACTGCGAGGAATAGGGGGGAGGCGGCGAGAATGAGGTCGATGATGCAACCGATGATTATATATACCGGGGTCACGATTTTCGAAGATAAGATGATAGATTTTGGAACTAGGGTCGATGAGGACGAAGATGTGGATGTTTTTGCGCAATGCGCATATTGAAAATGGGGGAAACCCGGGTAAGCTAGGGAGAATAGCACCCCGCTAGATTTTTCGGGCGATCGCCGGGTAACCGTGCGCGAATAACGACAACCCGGCTTGGGGATAGGTTTTGCACGAGCCCCTTGAGTTTGGAACCAGGAAAAGCAGAATTATGATCTTTATGGTTGTTGTTATAAGGGGGTGGTAGTCCAGGTGGAGGAATACCGGCAGAATCACTTATTCATAGCAAGTAACTATCTATTCCCCCTTGCTTTCCCAATATCATCATCCTCCTCTTCCCCACCCCAACCCTTTCCCTCCTTTCATAATAATATTCGTGACACAACTTCTGCCGTAACATCTACATAGAATTAATCCCTCGTTGCTTACTCAACTAAACCCCACGAAACTTCCAATTAAACTCCTCTTAGTATAAGCACTTCGCACGCTCAACTTCAATTACTACCGTTCCATGACACAAAATCTGCAATATAACGCCTTCATTCGCAACTCCCAACAAGAAAATAACTCACTGCGAGCAAATTCCTACTACCACCAGAATTACCACCCCTAAAGCCCAAGAATTTCCAAAGGAAGAGTTGATAGGAGCCCCGGATTTCTTCTTCGAGCTCGTGCTAGCAGGACCTGGAGCCGCGGTCCCGCTCTTTACCGTACTCAAACTGGCTTGCGTGTTGCTGGTTATCGTCCCCATTGAAATTTGGTTTGGACTGTCAGTGCTAGGTTGGGAGCTCGTGGTAGATGTTTGTGTTACCAGCTCTGCTAAGACTGATCCTGGCGATAGGGTTGCGGACTTCGTTGGATTGTTAATGATCTCAGTCGTGGCTCCATTTGGCCCGTCTATCACAATCGCACTACCATCCGGAGACAATGAAACTGTAGTGAATGGGATGGTCATGATGCCGCCGGGTGTGAGAGTTTGGCCGTTGATGACGAAATCACCGTTGGAGTTTTCGGTGTACGTGGAGCTGTCAAGTGTTATGGTAGGCGCTGTTGGAAGGGCGAGTGAATGGCCGTTGATGACCACGGCATTTCCGGAAGGTAAAAGAGAGAGTGTGTTGCCTCCAGCTGTTATGACGCCGCCATCAGGGAGTATTTGGCCATCAATTGTGTATGCGCCATTAGGGCCAGGTGTGTAGCTTGTGCCATCGAGGGTGATCACTTCGTTGGCGTTATTGGTGGGAATCGGTGTTTGGACTGGTTGGGTTGATTGTCCATTGATGAGTACTGCATTGCCAGAGGGGAGGAGAGAGAGCGTCGCTCCTCCTGCTGTTATAATCCCACCCTGAGTAAGAGTCTGACCTCCGATAACATAGTCGCCATTGGGATCTGCAGTATAGGCCGAGTCGCCAATGGTAATTACACCATCTGCATTATTAGACGGAGCTGCAGTTTGTATCGGTTGTGCTGATAGACCATTGACAACCACCGCATTTCCGGACGGCAAAAGAGACAGCGTCGTTCCTCCCGCTGTAATGATACCGCCATTGGTAAGAGTCTGACCGTTGACCACATAGTTTCCGTCATGATCAGCCGTGTACGATGAACTCCCGATCGTAAGCACAGGTCCTTGGCCCCAGGATGGTAAAGGCGTCTGAACAGCCTGCGTCGATTGTTCATTGATAACCGCGGCCCATCCACCGGGCATAAGCGATAAAGTTGTGCCCGAGACGGTAATCACTTCCCCACCCGCAAGCGTTTGACCGCCGATTTCGAAGTTTCCATTTTGCCCTGCAGTATACGTCGAAGTTCCGAACGTAAGATACGGGGCTCCAAGAGCAGCCGTAGCAGGAGGAGAATTTTGAATTGGAGATGGGACGCCGTTGATTAAAAGAGACGAGTGATCGGGAGATAGCGAAAGCGTAGTGCCAGATGCAATGATGGGAGGACCGCCGGGCGATAATGTCTGACTTTCGATGACAAAGTTACCATTGGAATTGCCAGAATAGACTGCGCTTCCAACTGTAATGTGTGGTGTTTCAGGGCCGGCGGTAATGGGAGGTGAGTTTTGGACAGGGGATGGAACACCGTTAATTATAATGGACGAATGATCAGGAGATAGAGAAAGCGTTGTGCCGGAAGCGATAATTTGAGGACCGCCAGGGGATAATGTTTGACTGGCAATGGTAAATTCGTTGTTTGAATTGCCGGAGTATACTGAGCTCCCGATCGTAACCTGGGGTGGGGATGCGGCCTCCGTATTAGGAGGTGAGTTTTGTATTGGAGATGGAGAACCGTTGACCACGACATTCGAGACTTGCGAATCTAGAGACACTGTCGAGCCGTCGAAAGTGACTACACCACCTGGACTAAGGGTCTGTGAACCAACTTGAAATGCAGATTCTGAATTTGCAGTATAGGTGGATCCTGCGACGACGATTTGAGGAGGGCCTGGCTGAGGAGCTGAACTCGGGTTTCCCGGCGCAAATTCAAGGGAAGACGACTTTTTTTCAGCTGTTCCACTTGGGGATGGAGAGATGAATGATTCTCCTGGAGGTATTACTTGAAGTTCTGTACTTGACGGGGAATTTGCGCTTGTTGAGGGAATCGACGAATCATCCGCGTCCTCGGTCGAGGCCGAAGGAGGTAGCTGTGAAGTGCTTCCAGTACCTGGAATGTTGTCGGCAAGGGAAATACTACCGAGCACTCCTTCACCTTGCTTTCCGCCAGAATCTGACGGGGTGGCTGTTGGTGCACTTATAGGCGTAGTAGGAGTTGGTCCTGGGGCAGCCGTCGTTGGGAAATTTCCAGAAATTCGAGAAGTAGAAAGGACCCCTGCGGTGACAGATTTGACGCTCGTATATGTGGACGGTGCATTTCCTGTCAATATATCTGGATAAACCGACTCAGACGCCGACACCGGTCCTCCTGCAGGAAGCTGCGAATAGGTTAGACAGTATGGGACATGTGCCCAGTATTGAGGTAGAGGACTGGGGGGGTTGATTGAAAGCCACTTCATAACCGTACCGAGTGGGAAGCTATCATCACCGTCATAGTACACCCCGGAAGGCGATAACGTCATAGTTCCTTGATTGGTGTCGTCAGTATAAGTCACGACATTGTAATGCCAAAGCGAAGTTGGTGACTGATTTGTATTAGTTAGGGCCTTAGGGTAATGCAAATATGCATGGAAACTTGGTTTAGCGTACATGATGAATAGTCCCATAGGGGTCAGTGTAAACGGTATTATTCAAAAATACCACATCGTCCCCTTCGATAGTATTCGTAGGAGAAGTAGTATTAGTATATGTGGGAGAGCTGATACTGGTGTATGTGCTTGATGAAAAACTAGTAATAGCCGTATTGTTGTAGAGATATACAATTGTCGTGACGGTTGCTACCGTTTCGGTTCTCGTCTCAATTTTGTCTGTGTAGCTCGGCCAAAGCATAGCGGTTGGGTGACCATTCTTCAAAATACAAGAAAAGTCAACTATGGCTGATGAATTGCTGTTCATTTCCTTGAGGCTTATTCTTGAGACGGTTGATGTGGTATCGTGCCGAATTTGAGAGCTTGGCAACGAAGCACTTGAGGTAGTGTTGTGGGCATTTTTAGAGGAAGTTGGCCGCGAGGTTGATGTAGTCAATTCCCCGCCAGAACTCGATTGTGACGTAAAGGATGCCGGGTTTGGCGGTAAAGAGGCGTTATTGATTGAATAGCTTTCGACGTTGGTTTTGTTGAGAACAGGATATCGTCGCTCAATACTGGGAACGTCCTTGGCAAGGGGCGAGTCTCTCAGTGCTAAGGTCAATCAGCGTATTCGCATCTATTCTGAAAAGTTCCCTCACTTCGGTCTGGGAAAGCCTCCGCATACATAGAGTGTAAGAATAACAACTCTACTACTAAGGATCCTAAATGATTGAAAGGCATCATGGCCAATAGAATTTAAAAAATAAACAGGCAAGCAGCGAGTGTACGAATGAAATTCTGCAATACGCGAGGAACCAGTGACCTCAGCGTCCAATTAATGCAATCAGAAGCACCACTCGACGAAGAGAAAGGACAGGTGGGGAAAGCAAAAGAGTGAAGAAAGATAACAAGAGATTCAAGTAACGCTGCCGTGCAGGGAGGAAAATTTAGGGGTACAAAAGCCCCTCGAAACAGCACCGCCCACTGCCTTGGGGAGACTCAAGCGAGGCACATAAGCAGCTGAGAATTACATAGCGAGAGTGGATTTTTCTCATGGACTTGAGGGACCGCAGGGGCTACTATTGGCTCGCTCAAGGTTGAACCATCCTTCTCGTTTACGGTTTTCCTTTCGAATTCTGCTCAATACGTACGTTGTACTACAGACCGGTATGGAGCATAAAAAGATGAAATAAGAACGAAGGTTCGAATCCAGGCTAGCCAGTTGCAGCCCGCAATGCTCCTCGGAAAAATCTTCATGAGCCGATGCTGTCAAAATTCTTCGATGGGGCCCATGGGGGTGGTGTCACGTGGGTGTCTGTCTGCATGGGAGGAAATGAGCAAGGGAGAAGAATGCGCCATACTCGTAGCGCCGATCGATGAATGGACCAGTGGGGGAGAGCGACAATAGCAACAGTCATCAGTGAGCAGCGAAGGATTGCAGATGGAAATAGAGTAGCACAAGATGGATTTGAAGACGGCGCGCTGTTGGGTGGATGGTGCTGGTGGTGGTGGTGGTGGTGGTGGTGGTGGTGGTTGTGGTTGTGCTCCATCCATGCCTTGCGCTGGAGACTGCGACAGTACGAACGTATGGTACTTGTACTCGAGTAACCCGGCCTTCTCGAGCGCAGCGAGCCCGGGGGTTTGGGGGTTTGGGGGCTTGCCCCCATGAAAGAAGTAGAAGTGTAGAGGAGTCGCTGTTTCGCTCCGCGGGCCACTGCCGTGGAGGCTTTGGCTCGCTGCGCTCGAGAGAGAGGGCAATGTTGTGTTGAGGCAGGTGCGGGTCAGGCGAACGCTCAGAGAGCGCCAAGATAAATGCTGTTTTTTTTCGGCCACCGTAGAACTAGAACTGCTTCCCTGCCCCTTTGGGCCTTGAGCTTAACGACCTCGCATCAACACAGCGCGACAGCCTTATGAGGCTGTCCAATCTTAGTATCACGGGACCACACCAACCCATCGCAAGCTCGGGTCTTACACTGCGCCCTTGATGTCCCATTTGGACGACCTTTCCGTGCGAATCCTTCTTAATTTTCCTTGTGCAACAAATGTTCGTTTAGCCGCCCATGCAGCAACCCCCCCCCCAACGGTATCCAGAGTGGCGGTGCCTGGTCAGCTTAATTTCGTTATGCTGCAGTCCAACAGGTTTTTTTTTTTGATAATTTGAATCCCAAGGGGGTTTCTACATTCCCCCAAGCCGTCATCATGTAGGAGGCCCCCTCTGTTTTGTTTTTTCTTTTGCATTGAGTGGCCTGCGCCGTTCACCTTGCTACACGCATGTAGAAACTCGCAATGGTTTCTAGAGATGTCTCTCTTCCATCTCCCATAGCAGTTTCTACATCAGAAGTCTGGTATGTTTTATTCCACCAAGTGATAACCACCAAGTACCAAGCGACTGACTCGATTTACAGGGATAATGACGGTGCTGGACTTTGGAGTACTTTTATCATCAATACCGGAACACCTTCTCAACCTTCAAGAGTTCTCGCCAGCACGTCAAGCAGTATCTTTTGGGTGGTAGGCCCGGATGGATGCCCCCCTGAGTATGGAAGTAATTGCGCAAATAACCGAGGGGATATTTTCCAGCCCAGTAATTCTTCGACATGGACTTTTATTGGGAATTATAGTCTTGGAGTTGACTCGAATTTGAACGATATGGGTACGTACATAAAGTTTCCTCTCAGAGTTCCAGTACAATCATAACTTCAAGTTTTGACTCTGAGATATCAAAGGAAGATTTGCTGATTGATATATGAAAGGTAACGGTGGTTTTGGTAATGACACGGTCGAACTTGGCTATACTGGGAGTGGGGGGCCTTCATTGGATAAACAAACCGTGGCCTGGGTCGCGTCTCCAAACACATGGCTTGGACAATTTGGCCTGGATCCTGCCCCAAGCAATTTCACGGACATGAATGATCCAAGACCAAGTTATCTCGAAACTCTTGCAAACCGGTATGTATCCCTTTCCTCATATAAATACTTCGCCTTAATGTACGGTTTCGGTCCAAATTTCTTGGGTTCTAATTGAGTCAAATACAACCCATCATTTGTTAACATTTTCAAGGTCCATGATCCCAAGTATATCATGGGGCTTCACAGCTGGGGCATTTTACCGTAAGTTTCCACCCTATCCATACCAACCCACCAGCTGACCGTCCCAGGTGAAAGCGCACCACAAGCAAGCTTGACCTTAGGCGGCTATGACGCTACTCGCTTCAATTCCCGATTGAACCTGACCATGAATATGTCATATGTCTCACCACGCTTCTTCGTAAACCTCGAGTCGATCCTAACTAGCACTTCAAACACAGTCCTGTTTACCAACCAAACATCGCTAAGCATCGACACCACAACACCCTACATCTATCTCCCACCCGAAATATGCGCCAAATTCGAAACCGAATTCGGATTACAATGGAATGAGACGACACAGATTTACACCCTCAACGATACAATGCACGCGTCCCTTCAGCAAAGAAATCCGAGCATTACATTCACACTGGGCAACGATGCGCAAGAGACAGTGGTTCCTACCTCTCTCCTCTTTCCTCAATTCCCCAAATGCATACTATCCCTGATGAATAACCGGATAATCATGTTACTGTACTGCTTGGTTACGAAAATTTCGGCGAAAACGAGAAGATGGTTTCGGTCAAAGACTAAGAGGTTATACTGTACAGTAATTTCCTGGGAGAGAATTAGTGAGAGAGCTGTAAGCGTTTGAAGAGGACCTTCGGAAGGAGCGTTTATTGCAATTTGCTACGGTAGTGGCAAATGTTGTAACTTGCAAGGTTGGTTTTGATTCGCATATCTCAGTTACCCGGAGATGGGCAAAAAATTGACTTTTTAACCGATAGATAGCAAGATCAATCATAACTTTTATAGTGAAACTTTATGAATGATGAAGACCTCGATTACGTTATTTTGCCATACTGCATCCCATGAAATAACAGTCGTGAATATCACAACTTTGCCTTCACCGGGGCCTAAAACTCCAACTCCCATAACCTATTGCAATCCGATCCCGAAATACCGAAACATCGAAACACCTAGCGCAAATCGATCTCGTAAAACCCATACTCAAATTCCACCAACCATAAACCGCCAACTCAATTTGCCAAACCGACCTCACGAATGCTTCGACCGACAGCACGGCCTACATTCTCACCCAGAACCCAACTCCAATCCACACCTCCCACAACTGCCTCCCCATCAATAATCCAAAGCCCTTCCTTCGTCTCAAAATCCCCAAGCTCGCTCAAACTTCTTGGCATACAAACTGGCCATGCACTCTCCACCTCCCAAGTCACGATCTCTTCGATTTCGTTGTTGAAGAGCTTGTTGAGAGTGGCGGTAGGGATTGGGGATGACGATGTGAATTTGTAGAGAGATGTATTGGTGACTAAGCTGGAAGCGGCGTGGAAGGCTGTGCGGAGGTGTGCGAGTTCGTAGATTTCTGGTGGGGGTGAGGAGGTGGGTGGGGTTGGGAATATGGAGGAGGAAAGCGAGATTGGGAGGATTGAGTCAGGTGTCTTTCCTGGTGAGATACCGTTGATATGGGGTTGAGAAGTTGTGGAGAGGAAGGTGAAATGGAGGGGTCGGTATATGATATCTTCTTTGGTAGCAGGGAGATCGGGGAAGAGCGAGGAGTTGTGGGGTGCGGCGATGACTAGGTGGTCGAATGTTGTGTAAGTTGGTTCGGTGGAATGTGAGTCCGTGGGAACTGATTGTACGATCCAGAGGCTGGTATCGTTGATTGTCTGGGTGGGATGTTAGTCCGGTTCTTCGGTGCAAATTTTGGTGGAGGGATGATCGCAGGGTAAGTTAGCGAGAATATTGATCTCCGGGTAACAGCGCCGGAATAAGCTCGCCAGATATCGATTTTTTTAGATTTCTTAGAATTCTCACACCACACCACAAAATAGCAAAGCTCTGAAAGTTAGACTTACCTCTCGTTTGGCTCCCGTAACCATGGTATCAAGCCTCACTGTCGCATTACTCTTCTCAAAAAACCTCTTCATCAACTCCTCAAAACTCCCTCCCTCACCCTGATAGCAAGGCACACCATTCTCCCAATCCAACGCGACACTCAGCGCCAAATCACTTATTTCATTAATCTCAGCACCACTCTGTCTCCTCACCTGCCCTCTCATAACCTCCTGGACATACTTTCCCCCAATTCCATTCAAATCCAATCTCTTCTCCGCACTCATACCAACGGCTTGCGTCATATGTCCCGCCTCCAGTATCTCCCTGATACTGTTGAAATTTGGCCACTGAGAAGTGCTCGAATAGCTAGACTGACGAAGCATTTTCTTGAATGCGGAAAATGTACCATCGGGAAGAATAGCCGCACGATTGAGAGCCACTCCGTATCGCCAAATCAACTTCGCCCATTGTCCCCAAGTTAGCGCCTTTCTAGGTCTCGGTAATTCAGCAATAAAGTTCTCCCCGTCATAAAATCCAGTAATTTCCGTCCCAATGTCTCCCTCACAAAATCCATACTCGACTCCTAATTCCGAAATTGCTCTAGCATGCAAAACATAATTTCTACCAAGACAGCCGGTTGCAAGGTCCTCAGCGTGGATTTCGTTGGTTAGGGGATGGGTGCTGTTGAGTTGCGGGATGAGACGGCCACCGATGTGAGAATTTTGGTCGAAGACAGTGATTTCAAGAACAAGGTCGTGGTTGGGTTTTATATTTTTTAAGGAGAGTTGAGAGAGTGTGTAGGCGGCTGATATACCTGCTGGGCCGGCTCCTAAGGGCGGTTTCAGTTAGTCATTGGGTGATGGTAGTTGTGAGATTGTGAAGACGAATTTGGAACCCTCTCTGGCATTCTAAACTGAAGAAACCAAGACGACCAGGAAATTGCCCTCCGGACTGCTTAGGGAAAACAAGAATGCAAAAGAAGAATTGTAACTAAATTGACCTTGACCAACGCTTGTTGAATTCTAGAAACATGAAATGACAAATTCAGAAATCAAGCCATCTCGGCTTGCTCTCCAAGATGCCAAATGAGTAAGCAGAAACTCTGCTGCTGTCGTAAGAAAATTGCAGCACCATTACTTCACAATCAACCCAATTCATAGCCCTTAAAATACAAACATCCCATCCGTCCTCCCTTCTCGGAAAAAAAGAAACAAAAGAAAGGAAAAGCAAAAGGAGAGGAAGAAAAGCAACCAAAAAAACCCAACTCACCAACAACGCCCACCCTCACAACCTCAACCACCCTCTCCACATCCTCCCCCAAAAATCCCCGGAATCCCCACGATACCAAGTCACATAACACAATAACAACCAAAGCCAAACACGCAACGAAAATCATGAGAAGACCGATTCTTTCACCGGTTTTGGCGGGTGCTATTCTCGCGGCTGATGAGGAGGTTGGTGTAAGTAGGCTCGTTTCTTCATCTGGCCTCCGAGAGGTATATGGAGGTGGTGGAGAGCGAGGGCGTTGTCTGCCCATTTTGAGGTTTTATAAGCGCTGTGGATGTTGGGTGTATGGATTTCAAGGGATGGTAAGTATTGGAGTGTGTAGGATACAGGGGTGTCAAAGCATGCAGAAGGTTGAGAAACGCGAAGCCTGAAGGCGAGCTCGGCGTTGATGGCGAGGAAGTAAAGTGCTTATCATGTAAAGTGAAAATGTGCAGACACTTGAATGTGGTAGTTGTTGGGCGGCCACACGCATGATGGCCCTGTTGCCTATCCGCGCCACCCAAGAGTTGTTGGTGTATCACAAGAAACGACCAATCGGAAAGTTGTACTGTACCAAACTTGCATCAACCCATGCATACTAGCGAGGCTGATTCGTGAATGGAAAACACAATTCATCATCATTGGTTCTGTATTTTCGTCTTGCAGAAATGACCAATAGCCCCGAAGGACAAATCAATTCGCAAGCGATCTAATGTACTGCGTGTAAAAGATTTGCCCGGTAAACGCCATGTATCGCCCAGCCTTAAATCCCCCAATGATCATTCATGAGAAATTTCAGGTCGTAGAGCATTATACTTTTCCGTTTTATCCACACAAAAGCAACATCTAATCATCGGCTTCCTCTGCCTCCTCCACGATCTCACCCTCGCCATCATCCTCGAAACTTCCCATAGGAACCTCGTACAATCTCAAGATTTGCTTGTTTGGATCCTTGACCAAAACATATTTGCCCTCTTCACGCTTCAGACACATATCTGCGATGGTACGGACAATACCCCAACCGTTGGAAAGGCTCAAGTTCATCTGCGAGGCAAAATCGCGGGGCTTCCAGCCGACAACGCCAAGAACAACATGCTTGTCATTTGTCTTTGGGTTTGCACGGGAGACGAATCTATGAAGATGGTTAGCAGAATTCAAGCAGATAGAGAATGGAATACATACCCAAGTTTCATGACATCAGCACGGGCCATTATACTTTGAACAGTCCATCTTGCAAGCTTGCAACTGTTGTTCTTCATCTCTGTGGCTACAACAGCACCACGTTGACTGACCAACTTGGTTCTCCAGTCCAAAGCTCCTCCGCTTCCTTGAGCCTTGTGGTCGAATTCATTCAGCGCCTTGATGGTGATGAATTGATCCTCACCACTAATGGCGTTCTTCTGGACTGCATCAATCTCCGTTCGGACTACCAAGTGAACTGGATCCTCATCGTTGAGCGAAAGATCGAAACGGCGGTACTTGTAGGCCTTGCTGGCTGGTGGCTCGGTCTCCGACTCGGGGTTGTAGAAAGGATTTTCGTGGGCCATTTCAACTTTTTGGTTCTCGTTTTCAATCATAACTTGGTTGGCAAAGTTGTGGTTGATGTATGTTGCCTCTTCAGCCAAAGCACTTGGCTGGTTAATGGCGTCTTTGCTTCCTTCCGATGCATCCATTGGAGCATCAGCGGCGTTTTCGTTGACAGTAACCATATCCAAAGTTGCATTGTCTCTCTTGTCGAGGAAGACCTTATTTCCTTGGCGAATGATCACAATATCCCAGGGGTAGACTGACCGAGGTGAGCACATAAGCATAGAAAGAATGCTGTCTGTAGCAAAAATTGTAGCCTCATCCTTTTCGGCGAGTTCTTGAATAACAGGATCTGAGGAAGTCGTGACGTTGTATGCAGCGCGATCAACAACATTAAGTTTCCGTTCAGCAGTCTTGACAGCCTGCTTGTCGTATGATCGGTCGTAGTAGTAAACGAAACCATAAGAATCGAGGTCCTCTCCATCATCAGTATCCAAGTTCAACTTAGCCAAACGGTTGAAGTCAATCTCCTCCAGCATTTTCCAGTCCGCTTTGATATTAACTGAAGCATCACGATTTCGCTGTGGCTTGTCGTAATCTTTCCAGCCAAATCTTCTTCCACCACGGGCACCTCCACGGCCACCTCTGCTGTCGTAGTTGTTGTATCCTCCTTGCTGGCCACCTCGTCCACCTACCCTCTGGAATTGTCCTCGTCCACCTCTGGTATCACCTCGTCCCCCACGCTGTCCTCGTCCGCGGGCAAATGCTCCACCACGTCCAAATCTTGTCTTTGTCGATTCGCGAACATTAGAAACTACGGAGAAAGAAGACTCGTCCTCGGCTAGTTGAACGGCGAAAAGCGAAGAAGTTCCAGCACCGTAAACTTGTTGATCTAGAAAAGAGTCAGTAATCCGTGTTGAATTTGCGCAAATAAGTAATAAATATTTGGCAACAAATATGGAGGCGACAGATCAGACCTCTGTAGTTTCGGTTGTACTGTTGTCTTCCACCTCTGCCATCTCTTCCATCCTTTCCCTCAGCGGTCCAATCTGCCATGCGACCTAGCTTGTCGCCCTTTGAGTATGGAGCGTAGGGGACGCCATTTAGGGTGGTTTCTGTGGAAGTCGGTGGACCCCAGGAATCCTCGGAAGGCAGCGCCGATATGATATCCGTCAGAGATATAGGCGCCATGATTGCGGTATGCGTGGTGGCTGAGATGTCGAATTTCGCAAAGGGTCGCAAATATTATTCGAGATTGTGGACAGCCGCCGCTTTTGGTGGGGCAAACAGACAAGGAATCGCCAAAAGGCATCACGTGGCTGGATGATCGCAGGGTAAGCGAGTTGTGGTAAGCTTGTCTAAGATCCTCATGCCCCTCCATGCCCCTCTTATCGCTCCGTGGCTGGATGATCGCAGGGTAAGCGAGTTGTGGTAAGCTTGTCTAAGATCCTCATGCCCCTCCATGCCCCTCTTATCGCTCCGTACTTCGGACGAAAAGTCGCGGGGCATTCAGACCGTGGATAACCGCCTCCAAGGGTCCATAGCTCACTCCAAAACTCGCAAGAAATTGAAAGCAAAATTATATTCCATGCGCTAAATCAAAAGGACAAGGGCAAGACCACAATTATTACCTAAAGCTTAGCTAAGACGCTCTACGAAAGCGTCACGCGCTAGGGGCAGTTACAAGGTTACAGACCGCTTTCACAACACCGCCGGAAACAAACATTTTTGCAGCTTCTGATTGGACGCCCACCTATTCTGCCGGCGGCGGTGCCCGAGCTATCGCAGTGTTTATGCGGATCTACTGTTCCCATCGTATAATATCTTGAGTCTTCCTTGCGTTGTCGGTCTCAGGCGAGGGCAGCAGACTACCTGCAAGGCCACGATCGTCGTCGCACACTACCAGTAGGTATGAGGAGCCTCTACCCCATCCTTGGACCGACCATCAAGGTTAGGATACCACTCTTTTTTTCCGCTTCAAGTAGGTTGCTTTCATCATATATCAGCATCACATTCTTCTCTTCTTCGTTTCATTCAACTTCTCTCCCTCTCTCCTCACATTCCGGAACAGAGTCTAGACATATCTCTTCTTTCCCAAGAGCGCCTACAAGACAATCTTGTGTCCGACCATCGCAGAGCTTTCAAGCCCGAAGAATTTCCAAAATGGCTCCCACACTTGAAGAAAGGATTTCCAATGGCGCAACAACGACAACAAACGACAAGAAACTCAATGCCTGGTCTACTCCTGGACCTGCAGCATCCGACTTCAGAAGTAAGTGCACTCCCCAGCTAGCCCCAAAAATACATTTTCTTACCGTCACCAGGTGATACCGAAACAATTCCCACTGCTTCTATGCTACAAGCCATCATAAACACTACGCTGCAGGACGATGTCTTATGCGAAGATTCCACTACAAACGATCTTGAAGCATATATAGCCTCCCGAACTGAGCATGAGGCCGCTCTCTTTGTCCTTTCCGGAACGATGGGTAATCAGCTGGCCCTACGATCGCACCTTTTCCAACCACCCCACTCAGTTCTCTGCGACTACCGTGCTCATATCTTGAGATGGGAGTGTGGAGGAACAGCGGTTCTCTGTGGGGCTTTGATTGATGGCGTGGTCCCTTCAAATGGCGTTTACCTGACCCTGGAGGATATCAAGAAGAACGTTGTCTTAGGCGATGAAATCCACAGCTGTCCAACAAAGGTTATCTCTCTTGAAAATACACTGGGAGGAACAATCATGCCATTGGAAGAAGTGAAGAAGATATCCGCATTTTGCAAGGAGCACGATATTAGATTCCATTTGGACGGCGCAAGAATATGGGAGGCTGTCGCAGCAGGTGCTGGTTCGCTTTCCGATTTCGTTTCACAGTTCGACAGTGCTAGTATCTGTTTCTCCAAGGGACTAGGAGCTCCAGCAGGAAGTATCCTTGTGGGAAAGAAGGCTTTCATCAAGCATGCCAGATGGATACGAAAGAGCATTGGCGGTGGCCTCAGACAAACCGGTGTCCTTACAGCAGCTGCTCGAGTGGCGGTTGATGAAACTTTTGGCAAGGGACCAAACGGCGAAGACGGTCTTTTGAAGAAGGCCCACACCACCGCCAGGAGAATCGCCGATAACTGGACCGCATTAGGTGGAAAGTTGACTCAGCCAACCGAAACCAACATGGTCTGGCTTGATCTCGATGATCTTGAAGTTCCTGCAGAAGATTTCGTTGAGCTCGGAAAACAGCAAGGACTGAAAGTTCTTGGCGCAAGATTAGTGGTTCACTACCAGATCAGTGACGAGTCTGCGGATAAGCTCGAGGTCGTGATGAAGGAATTGATGGCGAGAAAAGGGTTGAATGGAAGTGCTCCAGGACTCAAGGTTGGTGAGAGGGCTTACGGGTGATCTTGAATACGTTGGCAACTTGATACTCCTGGGTACATATTTTGAAGCGCTCACATAGATTCTTTGTCAATATTTGCAGGTCGAGAATAAATACCCTGAACCAGTCCTTCCTTTGCCTCATCAAGACGCATCAAATCCGTTGGTGTAATCCAGGTATTTCCCAGCGTTTCGATTTATCCTTTATGATTCACATTTCTCGCTAAACCAGCACGATCTAGGGGTTTTCAGTTAAAAGCACCAAGTTCAGGTCTTTCAAATCCACAGACTCGATCACAGTCACTGCGAGAACTGTCTCAGAACGCGCTTTCGATTTACCTCATGGAGTGTACCACATGGCAAGAAGAACCTAGATGGAAGATAATGGAAAGTATTCCTGCCATGCAAACAAAGAAGTCAGGTAGTACTCACACCAATTACCTTGTGGCATGATAAGGAAGGGGTTGTCACCGATTCTCAATTCACCGTCACATCCCTTTAAATTCCCGCTTTTGGGATGAGAGAATGGGCTGGAAGCGTGGGGATGGTATGAGGGTTTGGGGTTGTGGTTTGGAGGTGTAGTTTATGTTATAGGTAGGGTGAGGGGTTTTTGTGATGGTTTATGGGGAGAGATACGTGGTCTTTAGCAAGGGGGTACTTTTGCTTGTTTAATGGTTCTGTGTGGTTTTGAATTTGAGGTGGGAAGGGGGTTTTATAGATGGATGGAGGGGTGAGAAGGTAGGTGGAGTAGTGCAAGGGGATAGATGAGTTAAGCATAACATTCTCTCTCGAGACCTAGCACTCAACTAGTCAAAGCAGTTCTCGTTGCCGCCAACTAAGCCTCTGTAACC
Organism: Hymenotorrendiella dingleyae; assembly: GCA_003988905.1. Lineage (NCBI taxonomy): Eukaryota > Fungi > Ascomycota > Leotiomycetes > Helotiales > Helotiaceae > Hymenotorrendiella > Hymenotorrendiella dingleyae. The sequence continues at coordinate 38,603 of QYAP01000212.1, forward strand.
TACAATTACTAGCACCCACTGATGGATTTCCATAGCGCGTCATGGTTTGCACTGAAAATAACCACAGCCCATAACAATTCCTAGCTGATCTGGGGAAATCCCGGATGGTTAAACGACCGGTTGTCTTGCGTAAAAAGAATGATTTGTTAGGTTTTGGGAGAGGAAATGTGGGGAGTTGTTGGGAAATTGGGAATGGTCGAGCAACCATTGGAGCTTTACAAGGGGAATGTGGAATGTGGAGTGGTGGAAGGGTGGACAGCTGATTATTTCTGCCCATGAAAAAGGAGTTGGTGAGGTATGATGGGTAGGGTATCTGAGAGGTGAGGATATTATGAGGGGGGTATGAAAGTTGTTGCCGAAGCTTAATTCACTGCCGGTGTTCACCTTTCACTTATATGAGATGCGAGAAAAAAAGAGGTTGCCTTTCAATCGTACGCGGGTGGCTTTGGAAAGTGAGTATACTGGAGATTCTATCAGAGCGAGTGCCGAACCTTCACACCCCCTCTCAAGTATTATTCCCGATTTTCTGTGCAGGTTTTGTAGAGCGAGATTGAAAACGGGAGAGAGGTGATACTGTGCTCTAAATCTATTACTAATACGGTATGTCTTACACCATTCTAGGATATTATCCCCGCAATATAAGTTTGGGTTGCCTCGTTTAGTCTTTCTCGGTCAGTAATTCGCGGTGAGATTTATTCGGTCGGTTTCGAATATGCCTTGTGGTATGCCCTGCCACTGCTGTGCCGAAAAAACGCCTTGAACACTTCGCAAACTTATAGGTTTGTGTATTTTATTGGGCTTTGATATACGATTGATGAGTTTGTAATTAGTAAGGACCAAGTCGTGGTATTTGTTAATTTCACGAGAAAAGCAGGAAATATGAGAAATTTGTTCGTTATTTGTGGTGATCGGGGGCATGGTAAGCACTCAGGAGCCATTCAAACCTTGAACATAGGATATGACACCCATTATCTCAAGCAAATCTAATCTTGGATCGCATTTTCCATTGATCAATTGCGCAATTTGTAGATCTGGTTCAATCGATCATTTTTCAGGGGAGGTGTTTCTCGCTCGCTTACGCCAAGGGCCGGGATGATTGGCAGTCAGCGCACTATTGATAGTTCAGCCACCGATATTCGTATCAAGGGAGAAAAACCTCGAGAGTGCATCGAATGAGAGTTTACGAGGGTTTTAAGTAGGAAAATATTGCTAGAATTCTTAGTAGATGGTCAGCTGTTTGGCATATCAACTTATTTCTTAGGGTCAAAGATCTGCGGCACAGCCACTTACCGGTTTGAAGGAGGCGAAAACCACAGAAATTCTCATGAGAGTATTGGGCATTATGGCTTGCTCAATGGGCGAACCTTGTTGTATTTTAGAGGATTATGTAGAATGGTAATTTCTGAAAGAATTTATTCGATTTTGTGCAAGTTCGTGAGGTGTATACAAATCTGCCTCGTATTCACGTCGGTCACCTGTAGGCTTATTTACGTACAGATGAGCCTCTGCTGCCTGAAGCTTGTGCCACCACAGCCACTCTTAGGACTGTGCACAGAAGTGATATATATATGATCTCGCCCCGCTCATCTTATATGTCCATCTTCTTCATCAACTTGGCTCCACAAAAGGTCTCCATTTACAAACACCACAATAAAGCATATATCGCGCAATTACCTTCACCATGTCTTTTCCTTATAATATTTCAATCACTTCTACCACTAAAGATGGTCTTCGAACGGCCTGCGCTGCTACCTGCGCGGCTCTCACTAAGAAGACCTGCAACCATGCAGCCACCACAAGCTGGCAGAAAACCTTGCACGTTCTACACGAAATAATATTTGCACTTGGGCTGCTTACTCTGTTTATGTTTTTGATCATGATCTCAGTGTTCATTAGCCAGTGGCACGACCGACGCATGGGAAGAAAACCCAATGTTCCCTGCGACAGCCTCCGATCTTCCATCTTCCATCTGAGCAGCGCTGCGGGCACAAACGACAAAACCAAATGGGATTCGCGGGTTATTAAGTGCGAACATCATGACGACTGGGAGAAGAAAGAAAGGACGATTACTATTGTGGAGAATTTGGATCAGATACAGGAGGATGTGGATTGCCAGGTCTGGTCTTGGAGGAAGGGGACGAAGCAGACGGGTCCCAAGCATACTGTGTGTAGGTGTGGACATGAGTGTTTTTCGTGCGAGAGTGGGGAGACTTGTACTGTTACGTGGGAGCAGCCGAAGGAGGAAGGCCCGAAAGAGGAGGGACAAAGAGGTGAAGAGCAGGGGAGTGAAATCGATTATGAGGAGGTGATTTCTGATAAGCAACCTCTGCTCGAGGTCAACTGATTGTGGCTTTGCTGTTCCTCGAAAAACCGCACCCTATTTCACCCTTTTTTTAAATCGATTTTTTGTTGCAGCCTGGCACAATGAGCTTCAGAATGGGAGATTTTCTGAAAACGGGAGAGATTTGTTCGCAGATGATGCTCTCCTAATTTGACCTCAATTATCTGTGATGGCCTAGCATAATGAGGTCAAAAACGAAAGAGGGGGTGTTCTAAACCAATTCATGCTGTAGTACCTCTACTCGAGGGGTCAGTAGAGAAAGGGATCCATAGAAGGTTGCGAATGGAGGTTGATATCGAAGTGATCATAACTTTTAGTCTAGTTCGGGCTGGCGCATCGAAGGTGTATGGGACTACATCACGGCACATCGGTATGGAGTTGGTATTGTGGGGATTACCCTAGGTGCAAGGGAACTAGTGGGCAGCCAAACATGATAAATATGTAATTTATCGCTGTTATATGCTGGATGTAATTCAATTCTACCACTGATCATCCCTCTCAGATTCAAAATCAGTGCTTCTGTCTCTTTTCATAAACTCCAGGCTGAGCATCATCAAAACAGCCCCCCTCGATCCCACGATAAAGCTCTCATCATGGCTATCGATCAACTCCACGTCGACGTGAATCTCACCGAAAACACCCCAGGAATCTTCGCATTTTGCGATGCTCTGGCATCAAAGGCAAATGGTACCCTAAACGACGCCATTGAAGAAGCAGGGCCAAGTGCTGATGAGATATTCGGAGAAATATTAACAACTGTGTCTTGAGGTTTACTGTCGTGGCTTGCCATCTTTGTAGTAATGGTCATCGTGTTGGGTATTTGTGTCAACATTGACAACCGCTCTAAACGGAACAAACCAAGAGTCCTACCTTGCGACAGCCTTAGATGGTCAATTTCCAGGCTTAACGGTGTGAAAGAGTGTTGTGTCTCCGACGACAGGACATTACCAGAAGATCAGAGGTTCGACACAAAGTTCCCGGATGTTCGTCATCATGATGATATGTATAATATGACGAGAGTTATCACTATTACGCAACGCTTGAAAGGTGTTGAGGAAGAGAAACTAGGTTGTTTGGCTTGGCGAAAGTCGGGATGTGATGAGGGAGAGGTTGATGACGATCATTTTCAAGTTTCCTGCCGTATTAGTCCTAGCAAGTAAGGATGGAATGTTGGAAGAAAGTGGAAAGGAAGCGACCGAAAAATAGGAGACACATGAAGAGGCAGAGAGGCCAGGATCTGCAAGGCCCATGAAGGTTGGGGGTTGTGAGAGTTGCGAACTTGTCGTTAGATATCATTCTTATGGATTGGTTGAATACCAAAACCCACTTTGCCAGACCTATTCGATTCCAACATGAGTACCGTACCAATACCGGAACAGAAATTGCTCGCGCCAGTTTTTTCAACCATGATACCGCCTCAAAGCCATGGAATAATGGTAAACCCAACGTTGCCAGCCTTAAAGTCCGAATTCCTTATTTTAAAAGTGCGATTAAAGCGTGACTTTAATAGTTGAAGCCACACTTGGCACGCCTGCAGAGTTCAAAACAAACAACATCCAATACCCAGGAATCATGATACCTGCGTCACTTGGCGTTACCAAAGTATAACTTGTCCCACTTGTCGTAGCCGCCGTGAGCACAATACGTCTCTGGTCAGTATTAACTGTATGAGTTGCCGATCCATATCGAATAAACGAGAAAGCCGTCACCGCCGAATTTGTAACAACAGTGATAGTTCCTCCAACTGCTATGTTAGCAGTAGCTGATGAAATAACTGGACGAACTGCAAGTGTACCATCCGCTGCAAACAGGTATGCTGGACTGTAAATTTGTGCATCTTCATGGTTGGTTTCGCAGTCACCACAGAGACCCCCGCCACCTGTGAAAACACGACCGTCGAGCATGAGGAGGGCAACACTATGGTAGGTTCTGGGAATAGCGTGGGGTGCTAGAATTGTGAATGATTTGGTTACTGGGTCCCACAATTCAGGGGTCAGAACTGCGTTGGTGTCCGTGAATGGCACAGCGTATGGCTGACCTCCTGTGATCATTACTTTCCCGTCTGGGAGAACGACGCCAAAAGCAAAAGCCCTTGCGTAGGTCATGGATGTTAGAGTTTGAACGCTATTGAAAAATCGAAGTCAGCATTTTCTTTGGCCCAAGCTGCGAAGTGTCAAGCGAGTAGGAAAGTTTATTTTCCAAAATTCAAGGATTGAGACGACAGGCCGAGAAAGAAAGCAATTGACTATACCAAGACCTGGAAGTCCTATCAAAATGAATTAAAAGATGAAATGCTTACGTTGGTGTGCTCCCAGGTGTTCCAATAGTGATGAGGTGAACATTCGCAGTAGCCTCGGAATCCTGGTAACTCGGCGATCCACCAGCGGTCAAAATCTTACCATTTACAGCATCATACATGACTGCATTTCCACACATAGAATCTGTATCTGAAGCACGAAGTCCTGCAGCCGACTGTCCACCAGTGCCTGTCGTAGTATACCAATTCATGGCTTTGCTCGGGCCACCTTGGAAGACAAAACCATTCTTCCAACCGAATAGCCACCCGTGGTTGTCTGTCCTGAATGCTCCCATTGCATCATCTGTGAGCATTGGCGCCACGGGACATCCGGGCAAGAGCGACCAAGTATTTGCAGTTGCGTCGTAAATTTCGCCATTTTTGCCTCCGACTTTGTGATTAAAGTTAGTGAGTTTATACTACCGCAATGTTTTGAAGACGAAATGTTTGAAAATGGTTGCTTCTACGAGCAGACGTTTAAAGCCAAACACGTGAAGAAAATATTACTCACTGACGCCACTCCAAGAGCCTCCGATGTTGAAAATTCGACCGTCAGAAATTGTCACTGTCGATTGGTAACCCCTGGGAATCTGCATGCCTGGGCCTGCAACCCAAGTATTTGTCGATGATGCATAAATACTCGTCTTATCCGCATCATCTCCTCCTGTAATTACTGCTCTTCCATTTGCATCCAAGGACATTCCTGGGCAGAACATATCATGTCCGGTGTTAGACACATTCGCCTCGGACACAACTCCCGTGCTGGGATCATAAGTTGCCGATAATGTATATCCATTTGGTCCTCCAAATGTGATGGGTGAAAAAGAGGAGAAGGTCAAGATCTTTCCCGTGGTATACTCAATGAATGCAGCAGCGGGAACAAGTGGAAATTCGATAACTGGACTCCATTGTCCAAGCGTGGTGCTGGTGCTGGCGTTGATGTATGAAATTTCTGCAGCACTTGACCAGCTCCCACGATTTCCTGCTTCTGTGGTGGCTATTAGACGCATATACCGAACCACTCTAGCTGAAAATCCGACGGTTTTAAGTGACGCATCATCGACGAAGGTTGATTCTGCAGCCGTAGTGAAAGTCACGTTGTCGGTACTGAAGGAGAGGGTATATTCTCCGATATTGCCATTGGAGGTTCCGTCTTGTCGAGGAAGATATGTGAAGCCATTAATAGTGAAATTCGCTCCCAGATCAACCTCTATCTGATGTGGTAAGTCTACCAGAATAGGGCTATATTCCGAGTGCCAAAAAGTTGTGGAATCGCCATCTATAGCATACTAAGATGATTTTAGTCGTCATACAGTGTGGGGTGGAGCACTTGTTTTAACAGCAAGTCGCCTGAATACTCACTGCCGGTAAGTTTGTGGATTGGAAACTATCTGCAACAGCTGTTTTGACACTTCTTACGGTACATATTAAAAATGCACAAGCGATAAATAGCACGAGCATTTTGCAAGTGTCCAAGAACTACACTACTTCGGTACGAGCGAGTGTTTCTACTTCGCGTCAATAAATCTCCAATTGCATATCGAGAGAACTGGGCATTGAACTCATTTGGAAACTTACGGGAGAGACTTGGAAATTAGTTCTTGCTCTTAGGGGAAAGATCAACGCGAATTGGCTGTATATGATATTGTTCGGGCGTTTCAAACTTCAACGAGGGAAGGATGTAGAAAGAAGAAAGGGACCATTATCTACGAGACTGGTGCCTGACCCTCCGGACGGCTCGCCGGCAGGTATTCCAATAATTCAGGCAGAGTAAGCCGATGTCGCCATCGAATCAAGAGAGTTTACGGCAACACATGATACCGAATTTCTTGTAATCCAAATTGGGGTCTAAGCCTAATAGTGGATGTCGGATAGATCCCTGGCTGCATCTTACCTTTGCACGAAAGAGGAATTAAGCTTATGCCAATTCTGCTTATTAACTTTAATCGGCTCAGGAATCTGCCATTTTGAGAAGTAAAGTTAACGGTACCGTAAAGTTAATTGAAATCGTTAGTTTCGCTAGGCAACTATATATTTACGGAAAGAATTAGATTCTTTCCCTCGTTTTTGAAGGAGGGCAGAGAATCAGAGATCAAAATTATACTATTCAACGAATACAATACTGTAACTTCATTTTCAGATAATCCAGCGGCTTCCGCGCCAAATGCGACTCCATAGGGCATAAATTAAGGTTCGAAAGGTCGACTTGGCAAAGGCCCCATCTAGCGTCTGCTAATATGGTAAAAGTTTGTTACTAGAACGAGTGGCAGATTGCGAGTAAAGAATTAAATAAGTCGACGACTTCCACTGAAACTGCCACATACGAATAAACTCTTCTACTGTAAATCTTTCAAAATGTAGTACAGATTTCAAACTCTGAAGCTGTTTCGATAAAGACCAGCCGCGGCACCTATACATCAGTAAGTGTTACGCTCTTTCTCGAACGTTATTTGAGCCTGCTATGATATTTCAGAAACTGTTAAGGGGCTCAAGTTCCCACGGAAGCTTACCGAAGATTCCCATCAAAATGATTACTGCCCGGTCGATCGTCACTCGCACAGATATGCAATACTACTTCGAACTTACCACCAATGCAGCACGATAAGGGCTGAAAATTCAATATTTATGCACTCCCACGCATTTTTGTTCGATCCGAATGGTCGGTTTTCTGCGCGGCTCGGCTATTTTCAGCCATCTTCTACATCGAGCATGTGGGAACAGGAGTGGTAATCCGAGCTACCTATGAAAACAGGGTTTCCGAATGTCAGCATGTTGTGTGACATTATCGTGGCAACATGGATATGGATTTCGCGCATTTGGAGTTGGGAGTGAGCACTGTAGAGATATTTTTGCACCAATGAAGTACTCACAAGATATTGGCTTATATAAGTTTCACCCTTCGTGCTATGCCGATCAACAAGTTTGTTCTGAAGAAGATTTGGGTTTTCGCCCGGTGGTTTCGCGCTATTATTGTATTGTCCAAGTATAAATCGATGAGAACTCGTACGCAGTGCGCACCGCTCTGTAACCTAGTTTACTCTCAACCTAGTAAACATTGGTATTGGAACGGGCTAGACCGCTTACATATGACGATGGAACGCACTAAGGAACGATTCGCACAATACCACCCCTCGCCGCAAACATCAGCTCGTCTTTCTACAATTGTTGCGCGAAGAGACGTCAAAAATGTTAACCCACTTGACATTCTGCCCAAACAATCGCCTGATTATAAGGGAGAGAGGCTTAAGCATACCATTAAAACATCACACTTCTTGGTCCTAAGGCTCGGATTCTTGGATGCAGTACTTCATCAATAGTTCTATGAGCCCACTAGTTCCATCGTTTCTTTTATCGCAGATTTTTGGGAATTAAAGTCGCAACTGAAGAGCTAGTAAATTACAACCGTACCTCTCCCATTTTGACCTCAATTCTCTTGAATGCTCGCGCACAATGAGGTTTAAATTAGGAGAAACAATTGGAAGGGGTGGTCTTATGCGAACTGATTAATATGGTATCGCCATCTTCAAACTTCCACCATGTGGGCGGGGGGGTGAGTCACGTGAGTAGCACGAATAAAATCGCATAAATCGCACCGTGAAGTGGTGTAGCTTCATCAATGTACCACGTACCAATTATGGATCGCAATAACTCAGTATGAATATCCAAAGAAAGTTCCTTCGTTTTCTTGGAATCTGTCTCTTGGAAAATCGACATTCTTCGTAGAAGTACCGTTACGGTATTCTAGCTGTGCTGTAGTACAACGTCATTATTAATTCGTTTGGTCGCCCACGGTCTGGAAGCTAATGTTTTGACCCGAACACAACCGTCAACTACCTAAACTTCCGAGGGAGGATAACATGCACGTAATGTTTAATCATCAAAAGCATACCTACTTAAACTTAGAATTGGAGAGCAGGAATAATCGGGCCTGATTTCTCGTGGCTTTCACGAATAACGTCTTCTTCACTTCAAATTTCTTCTCATTCCCTTCCTTCCTCCGCAATCATTCGCTTGTATGAAAAAAGCATTTCAACTTCGATAATATTACGAGAGCGAGATACGAACGCAGCAACTCACCATGGCATTCAACTCATCCGGATCCATCCACGCCTATGTCGATCTGGCATCAAATACTACAGTCGTACAGCAATTCCGCAAGGCAATATTGGAAGTCGATGTCTCCGAAAGCATCGATCTTGTTGAAAGCAGCTCGGAGGACGGGTCGGGGTTCCTTGGTTGGATGATACTTTGGTTTTTTGCCATTTTTGGTGGAATAGCTGTCTCGCTGTTGTTCATCGCAGGTATGGTGTCTCTTTGTGGTCCAGACAACAGATCGAAACGTCTTCCGTGCCACAGTACTAGGCGATCGATCGAGAGACTTGCCGATGCGTTTCATCGACTGAGTGCTAACAGTCAACGTCATGGCAAGTTTGAGGAGAGGTTCAATCAAGTCTCGCATCACGATGATTGGAATCGGAAGATTCGAACCATTACGATTGAAGAGAACTTGGATTTCATCGAAATTAAACATCTGTGCCGAGCATCAAGAGACAATACCACCACCGAAGAGAACATGGTATTGGATCCCACTGGGTGTGCCGCCACATTCACTACTGGCTGTCAAAATGGGGAAACCCCTACTTCGGAGGAAGAAGTTGCCAATATTGGGAGTGACATTGCTGTCATCAACAGCACGGAAGATCGAGACTTGGAGAAACCTACCGGTATTTCGGAGGAGGAAAGGAACGCTTCGGAATCCAAGTGTTAGAGCTTGTTGGGCTTGCAGGGCATGAAGATGGCTTCACAATCTCACGTCTAGTCCTAGCTTAGTTATCACGGTCTTCATGGTATCATCTGCTGAATCATACATCTCACTGGCCTATCAGCTCTCATCGTTCTCTCATACTCCCCATCACTCTTCATTTTCACTTCAACAAATACAAGCAAACCAGCCACTCGAGCTCTCCTAAACCAAAAGTCAAAACACCAAAAGTCCACCAGATTCACATGCTCCCACACAAAGATCACTTCAACCGACGCCTCTCCTCGGAACAGCGCCTAGTCTCAAACGATTCTGCGCAGCGCAAAGCAATAACGCATTTTCGGATAATACAGCGAAACTTCGGTTTATCATAGGTGAAGAAAACAAGCGCCAAAAATGGCCTTCGAAAAGATTTACTACAACAGTCATTTTGCGGAGAGTAAACAAGCATTTAGTAGCGAGGTATAAGGGATTTTCTGAAGTTCTGAAACGGGGCTCAAGAGTTTTAAATTAGGGGATATAGGGAAGGGTTTAGGAGCAGATGTGTGCTGTATCTGTAAAAACGTCCCGAAGAATTCCAAATTATCTGAGCGAATTCAACCGAATAAATCCATTACGAACCCCGCCCTGAGATGCGTCGGAATATGATCAGTTGCCCTCCAACCTGCATCCTGTACCGGTAGATCGCAGTGCAAGAACAACCGAAGTCTAGATGCTCTCAAGGTGAATTTTGTTGCATTTCGTCATTTCGTCATTTCGCCTGGCATCTCGGTTATTCTGCCAAAATAGCTTCGTTTGCAAGCCTCAAGCTAGTCAACTGCCGCCCTCCTGCCTAACCAATTTAGAAGACAGAAAGGAATTTGTTGCACGTCGTCCGGCCCACGGTTATCCAAGACGTCAACTTGTTGCTTTTTTGCTCCTTTAAATATTTTCCCCGGTGAGATATTTGTGATCGCCGTCGGCCTAATCACTTCCACATTTCAACATATCATGGAGATTTTAGCACCTCTATTAAACTCTCGATTCTGTTCAAAGTTCAATGCTTTGTTCTAAGTTTGTGTCATTCGATTTACGCTGCCGCATTAATTGATATAGAACCCCCCTTCTCTCTCGTTTTTGGACTTATTGTGCTAGATTCTTTCAAAGAATAGAGATTAAAAATGTCCGAGGTCTCGTTTACGGGATAAACTTTCCCATTAACCTTAATTTTATATACTGGCTTGGTACAATGAGCAGAAGGGGGGTGCTCCAGACCAATTGACGGTACAGTATGGGTGTGCGCGCTATATTTGGGACGCTAGGGAGTGGCTCATGATGTTGGTGCAATCTAGTTTTCAGAGTAGAGTCGGGTCATGAAGGTCAAAGACTAATATTCTGAAGTTGACACGCTACACACCCCGAAGGAGCTACAATTCACCGGCACTAAGATTTTTGATTTGGTTGCAGCAGAAAATTATTTTCTCTCCCAGCACACTTCTCCATCCACCACCACAACACCCAACACCACAACAACACTTCCCTCAAACCCTCCACTCAACCCCAATTTCACCATGTCACTAAACATAACCGATGGGGTCAACGTCCATCTAAATTGGAACACCCCGGGAGTCCTAGAATTCTGCCAAGTCGTCAACGAACGCACCCCAAGTTGCGGCCCAACAGAGTACATTATCCTATATACGGTTGTCGCGGTCGCAATCACTTGCCTTTTGGGCTGTATTATAGTCTATTGCATATTCCGATACGAACTAAAATTATACCCGCTCGAAAATCCACCCTGCCGTTCCCTCCAATACTCGATCAAAGATCTACACGAATACCTCATCGGAGAACCCAGAAGCTATTGTGATTACTGGCAGCGTTTCAAACTGGTAAAACACCATGACGACCACACGAAAGGGGAGAGAGTTATTACTATCGTGGAGAACCTGAAGTATGTGAAGGAGGAGATTGAATGCAAGGCAGAGGAGAGGTTCAGGTGGGTCGGACCGCATTCGCCTGTCGAGCAGTACCTCAGCCGCGAGTACAAGAAGTGCTGTTCGAGTTCCAAGGATTGGGATGTTACGCAGAGAAGAATGTTGGAAAGGGGGTGTAAGGAGGTCGATAGCCCGTTGATTAGTCTGTGAAAGGCGTCGGTGATTCGGAGAGGTGGAACGAATGTAGCAACTCGAAGAAGGAAAAAAAAATCTGAATCCAATAATTACTACTCATTGCACAAGTACATAGACGATATGCCAACTTCATCACAACGTAGTGCAGCCATTAATTACCATCTAACTATCAGACGGCACTCCCGCGACATCATACATGCGGGATCTACCCCTCCCCTCAGACTCTTCTAAAATACAAGGAAAAAGACAAGTGTAGCCATCGTAAACCATCCACTGGTTTCTAAGAAAATTGAAACCCTTCATCAGCTCAATTCAGTTCATTGCCCCCCCAAAAACGCCAGCCCTCATATCAAGTTATAAACGCATAAGATCTCCCGCAGCCAACAGCTATCACTGCTGGAATGCCATACCGGCACTCCTTCTGCCAATAGTCTTGTAGCTTCCACCCGCAGTCATGATGTCGAAGCGACTTGCTCCCATCGACTCCAAGTCCGTCATGCCCGAGAACCAGAAGCCGACGATAACGACGAGGTAGCTCAGGATGAGAATAGAACCTTTAAAGTAGTTGCTCTTTCCCTCGCCGTACATGTAGCTGAGGAGGAACACGCAGAGGATAACTGTGACCATGTCCCATTGAGGGAAAATTAAACTGAATGTCTTGTTGATGGCTTCAGGGCCCTCAAGGTATTGGCCGGTGATGGCGCTGAATAGTACAAGGGCTGGAATCTGGAGCAGACAAACTTGAAGAGCATATGCCGATCCAATTTCCATGGATAAGGCAATGTTTCCGTTCATGGCAAAGGATATAGCATTCTGTCAAAAAGTCAGTTCATCTGTATTACGGTGAGATGGGCTTATGGAAACTTACGAGAAACTCGGTTGTATTTGGAACCAGGGCAAACAAAGTAATTCCTATGAATTTCTCGTCGATAGCCACATTTTTTAGAACGACGTCAACGGTGTTGACCAAGATTTCGGCAATCATGGCATACAGGACAGTAGCACCACATAGAATGACAGAACTCTTCGTCCTGCTCCAGTTGGGTGCATCATGCCCACCACCACTCGCATGCGCATCTGCCTCGGCAGCAGGAGCTTCATCATGTATGGTTTGAAGTGTTGCTGTTCTGATAGGCACAGGCTTGTGAGATGAATGTGCAATGGATGTTGCTGCAGCGGAAGTCTTTCGGGGAGCGCGAGTTGCATCTCGAGCAGCAATAGTGGCAGCGGTGGCAGCCATTTCCGCAACTTCCCTTACAAGGCTGTTGTTTTGTGCTTCCGACAAGCCAGGAATACGTAGGTCAGATCTCCCGCTCTCGGCTCCGCTACTTTTTGGTGGTGGGATATGAGGGGTGGTAGAACCATTTGCATTCCCTTCGTCTGTTGGAGCTAAGCCGACTTGTCTCAGAGATTGCCCCAAGATGCGCTTGTAAAGTTGAGAATCTCGAATTTCCGCGCCACGAGCTGCTGCCTCGCCTGAGCTTTGCTGAGTACTTCCATGTCGCTGCAGGCGAGCGTGAGGGGCCGCATTCAGTTGTTGTTGCGGTAGGTGGATTGATTCTTGAAGCTTCTTCTCGTCTACCTCGTTGTTCCAAATTACTGCAGCATGTGTTCGGAGGGTGAACCACAGACCAATAACGTAAGATAGAAAAAGGAGTACAGCTGCGAACCAGCAGTATGGCCTCACAGCTTCGAGGTAAAATCTATCATCGAGAGCTGGGACTTGTGAGAAATAACAACGCCGACAATCGCGGCTCGGGCTAGTGTCATCAGTATCAACGCAGGTAAGGCAATTCAGTTCGTGCTATATTCGCTATTAGTATAAATGGGCAGAAAAGATCTCCAGTGAACTCACAGTTCCGTATATCTGGTAAAACAGTGTCGGTCCAAACGCGGCGATAACCGCGAATAATAGCATGGTCGATGTCACGCCAGCCGACTTGACATTGAATCTTTGAGTTTTTCGTTTAATCGCCCCGAAGCACATGGAGAGCCCAGGAAGAAAGAGGATACCAGCGAAAATACTTCCAATGATGCTTCCTTCAACGAGTTGACCCTTGCCCTGGTTAAGGGCCACGCAGTAGAGGAACACCTCGACCAAAGTAGAAAAGAATGCATTAATAGCAGCACCTAAGCCCATGGAAGACTGGGCTGAGATGGAAGCAACAGCTTGGCCAATGAAGTAAGCTAAGGGTATAATGGAGAGAAGGGCGGCCACGAAGAGGAAGGCTGGGTGAGTAATTGTGAGTTCCATATCAAACACCTCAACCAGAACCCAGTAGTCGAAGATTACGAACAGAACAACGCCCATCAGATTGATGAGGAAAATGTTAGTACCATCGATAGTGTACTTCCAGTACTTTGTACCAACGGCACGGTAAGTGCAAAGAAGGATAGACGAATTGGGTATGGTGCCTCCCCGAGAATAGTCTGAATCAGACTCGAAGGATAAAGCCAATGGATGTCTGCGAAGGTGTGAAAATATGAGTATGGTAACCTTTCCCATCGGTATCCAGAACACAAGGAACCAGCATATACCGGAAACGATGAGAAGCGATGGCGTGATTAGTCCATAGAAAAATAGGAAGAAGATAACGCGGCCGATATTCCATTCTCCACGACCGAAAAGTCGTCTTCTTTTGGAGGGGATAGCGGAGGATTCTCGCGTCGCACCACGTCTAGCACGCCCCAGAAGACTATCCGTCTCACTGGCAAAGGAGTCAATACTCCTTCTTGATCGTCCGACGATTGAACGATTTACTTGTGGGCCGAAGAACAATCGACCATCCTCGATATCCCCACTCTGCCACTGCTCGTATTCTGTGATGCTACGACCTTCTCCTTCATCTTCATGGGCGTAAGCCTCGTCTTGCTCTAGTCGTACGAATTTACCAAATGGATAGAAAAGATAACCTGCTAGTCCCCAGAGGACCCTGCCATACTCGCGGGCACTTGGCGTAAATGAAAACATAAAGCATACAAGGGAGCCGAGAAATGCGGCTAGACCTAGCCACCAGCCAAAGCATACTGTCCAAACAAGGTTGAAGAGCAGCAGCCAGTTACTGACGTTGCCACCGGGAGAAGAGTGTATGTCACCCTCAGCCGTTTTCTGAACCGATCGATTCTTTTTATATAGCGCAGGCTTCCAGATACGAATACCGAAGGGATGGGTTTCATTTATTGCCTCCTGTCGATCCTTCAAAGTAAAACTCTCGGCATCACTCAGACTATCGTCCTCGTCTTCATCCGGAGTAACGTCCTCTATGTCTTGATGTGTTTCCTCTTCGACTGATTTTCCTGGATTCTCATCATTGGGCGAATCGCCTTTTATGCTAGCCCTCTCCGCTGCTGCCTCGGCTTCTTCGCTGTCTCGAGACGAGTCAACTCTGGGTAAAGTCGGTTGGGGATTTGGACGCCTCCTTAGAGTTGCTGAGGACTGGTGCCGTACCGAACCAAAGCCAGTTGCGGCCAGTGGAGGACGGGACGGCCCACCTTCCATCTCTGTCACATCGTCATCGACCGAGAATTCCTGGCCACGGTGTGGTGCCTGAACATTAGATGAAGCTCGACGGGCCATTCCCGGTTTTTTGGCTCGTTGCCCTCCCCGTCCGCGGTCTGCTGGACCAAGCTTTGGCGATCGTGTGCCCTGAATCGAGCGCGAAGAATCCATATTTTGTGGAGGGGGACGCTCGCCGGTTTGGGAGGCTTCGCTGGCTCTCTGATCGGGGTTACCTTGGGAACTGGGTGTCTGGATAGTACCTTGAGATGAGCGTTAGTTACTTGCTGAGAAAAGGCATATATAAAAATGTGGAAGTGGTTTTAATCCATGATCTATTTTAACTACTTGCGTACCATATGATTGTGGTTCCGGCATACGTCGAATGGTATCTGTTGAATGGAAACTTTGCGACAGGTCCTCGCTGGCTTGCGATATGGATTCGACATTAGCCAACGGATGACGAACATCAGTGGGGGAAGCTGGATTCGACATGTCGATGTTCAGAGGAGTTGTAGGGTTCCTGGGAGGCCCCGAGCTGCTGCTATCTTGTCCTGAAGGCATCGTTGCAACTCTGTTCTTTTCTATCTTCCTCTGCTTCTTCTTCTTCTCCTCTCAACCTTTCTTCAATCGTCTCAATCTCTCAGCCTTTCCGAGAATGCGGCAGGCGAAGACAGCACTTGGGCAAGCTTGCAGGCTGCCGAGTAGCTCACGGCGGGCACTATGTTCGTCCGGGTCCCTCCAGATACCGGGCCTGCCAACGAAAGAAAAAACGAACGGAATGCGGTAGGCATGAGAACGCGTAGACAGCCGTAAGCAGATGCGATTGTTTAGTGTTTAGTTGCTGCCGTTCGTCGGTCCTGCGCAGGACTGCGTGATTCCAGATTCGATCGCGGGAGGATTGCTGGAGTACAGGAATACTGAGTGAGCTGGCGAATCGAGATCAAACACTGCACAAAGATGGGAAGAGCGCGGGTCTTGACTTTTGTTGTAGTCGGTCGCAGTCGGTCGAGAGCGCCATGTGAACAAAAACATGGCCATGGCAACGCAGCTATCTGGGCAGCTAGCTGCGACGGGTGCTCCACTCTTCGCCCTATTGACGCCATGACCTTTTTCTCACTTCCGCCTGAAACACTCATTGGCTGAGTCTGACAGAATAGTGGGTCCGATTAACGATTAGCCTTACTCCTTACTGTACATTTCGATCACTTTCAATTCCCGGCCTCAGGCATTGATTAAGGCATTTCTCAGCCTTTCGAGCCGCGTTAGAGTTGCTTGCCTGTCGCTTGCTCGTGGATGTCAACCCGGGAGCTCAAGCGGCAACCAATATCAACCACAACCTCCAAACAATTCCGCCATCACACCACCATTATTCTCTCCTCCAACGGCGGCACTCGATCCCTCACAATCCCGCGCACAACGTCAATCATGGCGCTCGATAGCTTCTTCCACAACAAGATCGAGAGCATGAAGCTCGAGATCATCCAAGGCCAAGCTGTTCTCCGAAGACTGGAAGCCCAGAGAAATGACTACAATTCCAGAGGTAATGCCTCTCAGCTGTAAATTTTAGGGGCTGTGGCTAACAAGTGACAGTGCGACTGCTACGAGAAGAGCTGGGCTTATTACAACAGCCAGGATCATACGTGGGAGAGGTGGTGAAAGTCATGGGGACGAAAAAGGTGCTAGTTAAGGTGCACCCTGAGGGAAAATACGGTAGGACGACCATGCATCTCATCCTCGATTTTGCAAAGCTGATAGATGGTGTGTAGTGGTTGATATCTCGGATAACGTCGACATCACCAAGCTTACCGTGGGAAAGCGGGTTACCCTTCTCTCCGATTCCTACAAACTCGAAAAGATGCTTCCATCATCAGTCGACCCTCTAGTATCTTTGATGATGGTGGAGAAGGTGCCAGATAGTACATATGATATGATTGGTGGTCTGGACCAGCAGATTAAGGAGATCAAAGAGGTTATCGAACTTGGTCTCAAGCATCCCGAATTATTTGAATCTCTCGGCATAGCGCAGCCTAAGGGTGTCCTTCTTTACGGACCTCCTGGAACTGGAAAGACGCTACTTGCACGAGCGGTCGCACATCACACTGACTGCAAGTTCATCAGAGTTTCGGGTTCCGAGCTTGTACAGAAATATATTGGAGAAGGTTCGAGAATGGTTCGGGAGTTATTCGTTATGGCACGAGAACATGCCCCATCAATTATCTTTATGGATGAAATTGATTCTATTGGATCTTCTCGTGTAGAAGGTTCATCAGGTGGAGATTCGGAAGTCCAAAGAACGATGTTGGAATTGCTAAATCAACTGGATGGATTCGAACCAACTAAGAACATCAAGGTTATCATGGCTACGAATCGTCTCGACATTCTGGATCCGGCACTCTTGCGACCTGGGCGTATTGACCGCAAGATTGAGTTCCCGCCGCCAACCGTTGAAGCCAGAGCAGATATTCTCCGAATCCACAGCAGGAGCATGAACTTAACCCGAGGCATTAACTTGACCAAAATCGCCGAAAAGATGAATGGATGCTCCGGAGCCGAGTTGAAAGGTGTTTGCACTGAGGCTGGTATGTACGCTTTGAGGGAAAGGCGAGTGCATGTTACACAGGAGGACTTCGACCTGGCTACGGCCAAGGTTCTGAACAAGCATGACGACAAGGAGGTCAGTCTTGGGAAGTTATGGAAGTAAGCTAGAGGTAGAAGGGGTCCTACGACATGTACAACAGCGAAAAATACATCAGGTCCATGCTGAGTGGAAATCTGAGATAATGAGAAACATACATGGTACATCTTTATCGTCGGTCACCGACTTATCCAGCGCAATTTTCTTGGCCTCAGCACAAGGGACATTTGCAAGCATCGGATTTGGCTTAGAAGGGGGTGGTATCACGGTACCTAGGTAGTATTTGCTCTCACGCATTTCATCGGATGTAGGTACTGCTCACCGCTTGATTCGACCACGGGCATTTGTATCAATTAAGCTTTTTTACTACTATGCACCTCTCTTTTCATTTCCTCGTCCTCTCTTCTGGAATCTCTTCTTCTTTTCATTTTTTACTGTAGTCGCACCCAATGATGTAAAGAAGCAAGGCCAAGTAGCTCGGTGGCGCACCGGAATGCGGTGGCAATGTGGCAATATTCTCTCTTTTTGCCCTGCAATGCTGGGAAGAGGAGGGGCACGGAGGATCGTGAGATTCGTGAGATGTGATGGTGGTGTGGAGTTATTACCCTCCCCTCCTAGTACCTAGTAGGTTAGGTACTAAGCTTAGGGGACCTACGCAACCGCAACCAGCAGTCTCTCCACCCGATTCCGCGGGGCATGCCCACTTGTCCGCACTTTTTGGCTTCGGGATGGGCCATGATGGGTGCGCCAGTAGACGGGCGAACATGATGTGGGTGAGTACTGAGTATGGTGGTGGCAGCTTGTGGGAAAATGGGGAGCATCAAGCAGAGCGGTGGATCGTATGACGTGGGGGCCTGAGGGGTCTTGGTTGGAAAATGGAGCTGCACCCGCCCTGCACGAGGACGGAAGACGTCGAGTTGATGAGCCCAGAGACTCAGACAGGGTCCAAAATTCAGAGACCTCTTGACCTGTCCATTTCTTTTTCATTTTTCTCTGCAAAATACCGACGACAAAAGTTCACAATAATCTTTCCTCTTTTTCAAGGCGGCAAGAAACACCTTTTCAACTTCCCTGACCGCAATCAGGCCCGGCTCCAGCTACCCCGCCATCCTTCATTCACCACCACCACCACCACAACGTCCACACAGCCTTGCACCACCGTTGGATTCACCGCCGCCACGAACGCTCTCCGACGCCGGCGTGGTCGTACAATTCTTTTGTATTCTTCTGTGTAATGTAAATGATGATTCCTCTAGCTGTTCCCTCCAGTTCAAGCCAGTCAATCGTTGTCACCAGTTCCCGGTGCTGCCACATCCTACCCCGCCCTACTGCTTCCCATTGAAGACGTGGTGGAAGCATGAGCGAAAGACAATCGTGAACCAATTGAAACCGCCCTTACTGATTCGGGAGAAACAGCAAGCACAGCGCAATTCACGATGGCGCAGATTCCGTTCCGCCAGAACTTCAGAAAGCCCTCGCGGCAAGCGAGCATGGAGTAAAAGCTCCCCCCCCCCATACTTCCTTCCCAGAGCCCCCCCTTCC